>MU551704.1:3872006-3928172 GCA_024362625.1 Silurus asotus
ATATATATATATATATATATATATATATATATACTGGAACTAAAGGCCCGTTCCCCCATGGTAATGCCGCTGTGCACAGAGTAAGGTCTATAAAGAAATGCCAAGGTTTGCCAAAGTTGGAGTGGAAAACTCAAGTGGCCTGCACAAAGCCCTGGCTTCTCCACAGGCATTCTTGCCTAACATCAGTACCTGACTCTAATAATGCAATTGTGGATGAATTGGTGAATACTGACATACTTTTTGAATCAAATCAATGACTGAATATAGCCCTTAAAATGCTCATCATTAATTAGCCCCAGACCCAAAGTTTGTGTTTCTTACCTTCTTCAGCTGGTAATTCTGCATCCCGAATGGTGAGATTCAGTAAAAAGAAAAAAGAGAAGAGTTTAGAATAAATTTCTGGGCCTCAAATTGCAACTCATTATACTCCACATTCTGACAACTTCAAAGACTGAGTTAGACAAAAATTTGTTTTAATTATCTGTAAGAATGTTCTAGTTGTATGTGTAATGGTGGCAAACCGTTTGGACCCCATCGTTCACGATTCTTCCTCAGCTGCTCACTGCTCAAACCTGTGGACTCGTTCACTCCAAAGTACCCCAACACCTCCTCGACCGTCTTAGTATGGGCATTGTCCATCCCTGAGGACAAAAAGTCAGTCATCACTGCACATGTGCTATGATATTCTTCTATGTCATTTACATCATGCATTGACTTCAGGCTGCATTGATCCCCTGAACTATGTCTTACACTGATGAATTATCTCTTACAGTGGTAGTTACATTGCTTTCACATGATGTTAGATGGGTTCTTGTATCCTGGCCATATGTTTTTTTTCCATGTCATTTAATTAATATGATGTAATCATTTAAAAAACATGACTTAGATATAAAAATATGTAGCTCCATGCAGATATTGTTTACATGGGTTGGAGTGAAAGAATGTGAATATTCATAAAAAATAAATGGAAAGTCCATGTATATATTTTGTATTTTAATCACTTAAAAGTTTTCCGTTTATAAATTTAATGTTCACCACTAATGCTAGCTAATCTAGCCTAATCCATTTTGTATCTTGCTAACATTTTTACATTTTGTATATAATGTAGCCAAGAGTTACAAGTGTAAGTGTCTATTGTTAAGACAATTAACCCAAAAGTTGTTTTTAAATAAACAAAAAACCCTAAACCTACCTGACAACTGAATCTGTACCTGTCACCAACACGTTGCAACAGTAAATATGTAAAATTTTTATCTGCAAAATATCTGTAGCATGAATATTAGCATTTGCTGGGCTTTACTCATGCTAAGCCCATCAAGTGATGCGCTAAGGTGAAGGACCATCAGCACAGCAGTAAGAAAGGCATTGTGGTGTGTGTCTGTGTTGTAATGGTGTGCTGAGTGTAACAGATGCAGCAACCTTATTGAGTTTTACAAGTAATGTTGACACTAGCCACAATAATCATGCATTTATAGTGAACCTTTAAGGTGAACAGCTAGGATATATATGTTTTTACTCATCTACTGCAACTGGTCAGGGTGTGTAATGGCTTCGAAGCTTATCCCAGGAACACACTATAAGAACCCCTGTTGGCTAGAAACATTTGGTTGGCACACCCTAGTGCTAAGCATGTACAGCAGCCAAATGGCATCTGGACAGTGATGAACAGTTTGATTGATGGAGTTGATGGAGGCCAACAGTGTATAGGAACAGATAAGCCACCACTAGCAAATGATTCCCTGTGATATGCCCATATAAGGTGCTGACTGTATATACTCTTTCATTGAGTGTACACGCACATTTATTTTGCTCTTATTTATTTTCTATTCTCAGCTAGTTTACAAAATCAACTAATATAAGATATACAATCTCCAGGTGGAGATTCTGTCCTGAAGTTTCCACCCTCTGGGAAATGCCTGCCGGAGATCTTATAGGAGTGTGCATAAGGTAAAGGTGTGTTCAACCATGCAACAAGTCCAGTCTCAGACCCTGTACTGTGAACTTTCCAGTATGCATTTCTACTTTTTCCAGTGAATGGTGCAACTGTGTTGTAGCTTTCCACAAATAATTGTGGCATTCCACAAATCAGAAGACATATACCATGTTCTCTATTGTCTTCACTCAAATTAGTAGTCATACTCCATTTGCATAAAAATAATCTTTTCTGAACATGCTCACTTCTAGTCACCAACAAAAGCTTGCCAGCATAATCAAAGCTTAAGGTGCACAGACCAAATAACCAGGCTCAACAATTTGAAAGAGCAGGAACTCTATTCCAAAATGTTCACATTTTCAAGTTCTTCAAACTGTCACAGAAACAAGAAACCAGCAACCCTGAAAAGAAAACACATTTTTACTGCCCATACACATGACTTTATTTCTTTTTATCACAACCCACAGCTCATGACCATAGTTGATGACATGGATGTAGATGGTCCAGAAATGGATTACTACTGTTTCACATTCACAGCCCAGTACAGTACCTGCATGTACAGTATTAACACCTCATGCACAGTATTCCAGGCTCCCAAATTCACATTACACATTATCTGTGTAACACTGCTTTGAGACAATGTCCATGTTAAAAGCACTATACAAAAAAAAATGAATTGACTTGAACACCAACACTGACTTTAAGTAAAATAGACTTCCCAAGGTTAAATGAAAAAGTGATTAAATATTTTGACATGTTTTTATTATAAGGGTGGTGCAAAATGGTGCAGGAGTTCAGCTACCCCCCTGAGAAGTTCCTCAAGTTCTCCCCATGCTTCCTTTGGGTTTTCTGGTGTCCTCAGCAACACCAAAATAAGCCAATTAATAAACAGGCAAATTTGTTTTCATGTTTAAATAAGACTGTGAGCCTACCAATAGGTGTATGTTGCCCTGTGATGGACTGACATCCCATCCATATCTGCTGTATTCCCACCTCAATCCTGGTGTTCCAACACTCTGGATCCACAACACCATTGACAAGAGGTTAATGAAGATGAATGCATTTATTAGGCAGATATAACCTTATTATAAGTGCTGTAAAAGCACAGAGGTGAAAACAGTAGTGTATCCTGCACTCTGGTCTTCTCTAGTGCACCTGTTACCTCTATCTATCTATCTATCTATCTATCTATCTATCTATCTATCTATCTATCTATCTATCTTGTTTATTATTCTATTCTCTTTATAACTATTTACAAAAGCAATAAATAGAATCCCAGCAAAAGGTTGCACCAATACAGAGAAATAACTTAACCTTGCATCAGTTTGTCGCATAAGTCTAAAAAATGTAAATATTATTATTGAGCTAATCCACAGCAACCATGATTTATTTATCTTGCAAATTGCAAAACAGTGACCTTAATTAAACTGCACTGCTATGCAGAGCTTTATACAGTAAAACAAATAAATGCAGGGAGGATGCTTTCTGTGTGCTGTATGTGATTTATCACAGCAAAGCCATCTGAACTGTGTAGAGACAGTATACTGTATATACTCACCACTTATTATTGCAAACCGATGAGCACCGTTACACGAGTAATATCACCTATATTTCCGCAAAGAAATCGACTGTATGATTATCCAGCTGGTTTGTTCCTGATACAGCAGCAGTCCAGAACATTCGTTTCAGCTCCTATTTTCCAGATTATTCTGCATGATCAAATTAAGGAATCCACCGGCGAATTTAAATCTCCGACATCTTCTTTTTTTCCCAGGTAAGATCTGATCAGTGCGACGTTTCTTACGATAAAGTCAAACTCTACAATTCTCCGGCTTTTGTCCGATCGGTCTAAATGAGCATCGCTTTTATTTAGAGCCAGGCCACAGAATGACATTTTCAGCATCGCCTTCTGTCGCAGGATCTATTGACCAATCAGCGAGCAGCAAATCAACTCGTGAATCTCGATCCGACCAATCGCGTTAATCTATTCAACACTAATCCCGCCTCCCAATTTTTTATTTTTTTTTTTGTGTGTGCTTGTAGGGCAGGGACGCAGTTTTTACCCAAACTGATTACGTTTAACAGGTGAAGTGCACCAATGGTACATTTGTTACATACATTTTTTATGAAAACGTACATATAAAACATAATATGGTACAACCGTGACACTTTTGTCAGAGAATGATCAAGGAGGCTGAGTAATGCTCAAGACAATGCTTCACTGTAAGGATGATGAAGTCTTGACTTTCCTAAAAATGTTCATATAAAGTCAGTTTGTCATACAGTTTGTCCATGATTGTATTTAGTGTTATGAATCACACAGTCCAGTGTCATATTAGATAAAAAATATCCAGCACTGTCTACATGGTCCACATGTAAGAGTAGGTAGGACGTGGTGCCTCAAGGCCAATCTGACCCAGTTAAGCACCCATAATTATCTGTCCTTATAGATGCTAATTACTCCCTTAATCTTGTGGGAATTCATTCTTGTAAAGATATAAGCCTGCATTTATCAGACCATGCAGACACCCCCCTTACGACCTTACTGTTAAGAGATGAGAGCATATATATCTGTCCTCCTGAATCACCCCATAGCCCACACTGACTGGTCTGGCTAAAGATGGCTAGAGAACATTTTTGTATATATTGCACACTTTCAAGGAAAATGGTTCAAGGAACTGCCACGAAGCTCGAATTTAAAGAATAGGTTTAAATGTTAATATTATTTCACTCTCTTTAAGAGATACTGCTTACAAAGGGACTTACCAAGAAAGAATTTCAACAGAATCTGAGACTAGCAATAAAACAATATAAATAATATTTGGTATATAAAAAATATAATTGATTATATGTTAAAGGTACATAGGGTAATTTATATAGAATTGTCTGGTTGGGAATGAGCATATACTAATGAATTTATTTGCTGTGTGTAAACACACACATCTTTTAAACCTACATGCTAGATGGCAATAATGAGCATGATTCAGTGACATGACTATGCAAATATGAACCAAAAGAGCTGATTTCAGAGATGTGGAAGTTATGATGTGATACTAATGCAAACTGTCCCACATGCCTTGCAATTTTAATGAAGGATAAAAAGAATTGAAGCCAAGCAGTGCTTGATAAAACTTTATAAAAAAAAAAAAATGTAGTGTAAAAATTAGACAACACACAAAAACCCAATCAAATAAATCAAAACCAAAAACAACACAACAGAAACATTCAAACATGAACAATCACAATAACCATGATCGTCATTCTTTAACTGGTTTCTCATTCTATCATTTTGTCTCATTTTCTTCACCCATGTTTCTTCACAAGGGGTAGTCACGCCAGAGACTGCAAAACAAATAACGTGCATAAGGTTTCATGTTTAAACCTGGACTTAGCAATGTGTATAAGTATGTATGTGTGTGTATATATATATATATATATATATATATATATAAATAGTGTTGACATTGTGATCTTAGTGATTGTTCATAGTACCTGTGTGTGTATTCTGGGTCTGTGCTCTCCCTCAGCAGTATGTCTTTAATCTTCTGTGGGGGGTTTAGGCCATGTAGAGCTGCCCTCTCCCATCTTTGCAAGCGAGTGATCCCTAAACACAAGTGTACATGAAAGAAAAGACACGTGTCAGTATGAATGATGACGTACAAAATTTAATCCTAAAACTCTTTTCAGTAAAGAAAGTATACCTAAATAGTATTCCTAAATACTTGAATAATTCATTCAAAACATAAGCGATATCATGTTTACTAAATATCAGCATAGCTGTGATGTAATTAACATTTCAGAAAATAAAAGGGTCAAATATTTTGTTTATTTTTGCCCTAAGAACAAAATTAGTTCCCAAAGAAGACACAGATTGATACAGCAGTATGTACTGTTAAGCAAATACAAAGACTGAAAGCCCTACTAAGTGCATCAGTGTTATGATCTGCCCTATGAATTTAAAATGTATGTAAAACACAGACAAGTAAAAGATACAAACATAAGGTACAGGCTGTAGTTATAGACCCCAAATGACTGTTGTAGAACAATCCTTTTGATCAATAAATTAATAATAAAATAGGGACTTAAGTGATAAGCCCATACACAGAGATGATTATAAGCAGGGTGACATGATCACAGGTTTCTTTTCACATATTTAGTGCAACCTGTTTACTGACTGTGCAATTTCTAACATTGTCAGTTTTTAGATTGGTTTGAAGTCATCAGCTATGGTTCAAAGCTCACCTCCCCTAAAAATAAACCCGACCAAATTCAGCAGGACGCTGGATCAGATTAGTTGGTTTTTAAACCCATCTTTTACATTTAACCTACTGAAATATTAATGTTAAGCCCTTAGGGCTGAAAATAACTGTGCATACAATACAAATGCCTTTAATTACCTGTACATGGGCCGAACTGCCAGGTCAAGTCAAACTTCCTCAGCTGCTGTAGATCAACCTCTCTCTCACTCAGTTGAGGAGGTTCTGCATGGAAGAGGGTATGACATGGTAATAACATAATTACTAATCTAATATTACAATGAAGTTGGTAGAATCGGACAATTCTAAATGAAGAATCACTTCTGTAAACACATACACATTGTCATACCTGCAGCTGGGGGTGATGGATGTTTCTTCTCACGTCTGTTACTTCTCTTCACTTTCTTCACTACCTTGTATGTATCGGTGATCAGGCCATTTTTGGCTGTCATGTCTCTATAGAGAATGATTATGTGATTACATTAATCATGAATGTAATATGCAGATATTACAGTGTCATGTTTTCTCTGTGCAATAACACATACAGCACATACAGTAAACACTGCACCTTATACAATGTAGTGTCTTTTAATGGTTTTCTATGTACTGATATAAGGCCGGCGTATAGGTTTGCTGATCTTGGCTTTTTATTTTTATTATATTATTTGGATTATTTTACAAACAGTATCACCTTTATTGCCAAATAAAGGCTGCATGTACAATGATTGTATAATGATGTGCTGGCTCTATAACCATAAAAGCTATAAAAACAAAATCAAATTAAATAACAAATGTAATAAATAAAGATAAAGACAATGACTATACAATTTGTGCAGAGTATGGACAAGTGAGGCAGTGCAAATGATAGAGGTGCAGGGCTGCAATATAATAGTCCTTGTTGGTTAATGTGACGCATATGATATATGATTTAACGATTTTACATATACCTGCACACACGCAGTGATGAAATCGTCTATATGACCTACCTTCAGATTGATCTCAAACAAGAAGTGTAACTGGCTTTACGATAACAGAGGAGATCGACAATCTGCAAAGCTTTCGTGGCCTGTTCGTTTACAAAACAAGAGAAACCAGGAGGTCTGCGTGCACTAAATACGTCATGACGTTTCATTTCCATACGCGATGACGCACACAGTTACGCTGCTTATTTTATTTCAACGTTTGGAGTCGACTCTGATTGTTACTCGAACATCTGAATCGATTCCACGTTCCCCAACTTTTGTCCATTGCAGCAATAAATACAATAATACATGTAAGTGAAATTTCACACACACACACACACACACACACACACACACACACACACACACACACACACACACACACACACACACATAAAAATATAACAGAGCCTTTTTTCTCACTGATCTGTGTTAGAAATTCTATTTCTCCAATGTTTTTGTTTAATTTCCAAAATTGGACAATTAAATTAGTTAAAAGCTCTGAACTCACCTAATATATTTTATATACCATTTCACCTGTTAAGCTGCTTTTGGCAATTTGTTTCATAAAACAAATGTAATTCAGGTTGCATGTGGAGACTACACACACACACACACACACACACACACACACACACACACACACACACACACACACACACACACACACAAACACATATACATTATATTTTTCTATCTATCTATCTATCTATCTATCTATCTATCTATCTATCTATCTATCTATCTATCTATCTATCGCAAGGACTACGGGCTACCTGGCGGGCTACCTGGGCCCGCAAGGACCACATGAGTAGCCCGTGGGTTTCTAAAAATAGCTGTTTCCTACTTTGTTAAATCATTGTTGATAATTATTATGAGGAATCATTAACATGATCAATGTCCTCACATAGAAGAATATCATTAATTCTTAATAATACCATATAATAAAAGTTAAATTGAGCAAATTTTGTTATTTCAGATCAAACTAAACTGTGTGTATCAAACTGGTAGCCCTTCACATTAATCGGTACCCAAAAAGTAGCTGACAGTTTCAAAAAGGTTGGTGACCCCTGCAGTGGACAGTCCAGGTATCAAAGCTTCAGACTCGACACACTGGTTGAAAACAAGGAACCGACTCTTTTTTTTCGAATCGACTCCCAACTCTAGAGAAACGGTTTTCTCCTTCCCGAAGAAAGAGTAATGCTGATAACATTATCTAACTGCATTATTCAGCTAATTATTAACAGAGGTGTTTTTTTTTGTTTTGTTTTTTTACAAATTATTTCCGCAGTGTGTCCCTGGGTTTGCAAAGAGAGAAAAGCTAACATGGTTTGCTAGCAAGCCCCACTGAAATGGCTGTAGAAGCTAGGCTAGCTGTTATAGTGAGCCGTTATTAGTACTAGGGATATTCAGCTAGCATGGGTGGTGTCACTGTATAGTGCTATAGGCAGCTGCATGGGCTGTGATCACTGAGAGAGTAATGCTGTGCTGAGCTCTTGCACATTGTCCATTATTTACACCACCTTACATTTGCAGTTCCTAAACAGAGCAGTTCAATGCAGTATTTCATACATCCTGTCACACATATATATATTATTTCCTATAGCTATGTCCCAACTTGTCTAAAACAAATGCTCTTTTGCAGAGTTTTGCTTACAAGTTCCCACCAATAATTCTGAATATGAGCTGTTCGTCGCAGCACATCATCAATATAAACCATCTTTAACTTGCTCAATGACCAAAATGTTTTTTTTTGGACCATAGGAACAGATAATTAAATTCTTTCTTCTCATGCAGATTGTGATCGTAGCTGGGAAGTGGGAGCGAAGTCGATGCCATGGCTGACATTCTGGAGTTTAATGACATTTATCAGGAGGTCAAGGGTTCCTGGGTGAGTAAAAGCTCCTATAAAAGCTTACACAGTTCATTAATAATTACCTAAAAGTGTCTTGATGAGATGTGTAAAATAACAGTTATAAATAATGTCGTAAAAACATGTTTTAACATCATGTTGATGTTTGAAGTGTTGGTACACAGGTTACTGGACATTAGATCGGGGGTGTCTAACTCAATCATACAGGGGATTAAAGTTAAATACTGTAATAACCACTATCAAAATTTAAAGAACAATTGACAGACAGGATACAGAATAATGTTTTTTGGCTTTCTTGTTTAGGGTTAGGTTCTGTGCTGTGCTGTGGAAACTCTCAGGATAGAGTGAACGTGTGCATCAGTGAGACGACTCCTGTGTGTTTTTTGTTTATTTTCATTAAACAGAAAAGTTTCTTGCACAGATATGTATTTCCAAACATGCAAAGCATTCAAACAGCCTGCAGGCTGAGATGGGGCATCGCTTCATAGATGAAACGTAGAAATGTTAAATTCTTTTTTCCATTTAGAGAAAATTCTGGATGTATACATTTATTAATGTGTCAGTAAAAACTTGTATGACACTAAAAAAGGGATGTGTGGGAGATGTTTCACATAGTAAACTAGCTTTAAATGTATTGTTCATGGTATGGTGAACAATAAATGAGTTGTTCAGCATAAATTATATATGTAGCAATTATGGAAGGAGTCTTCACAAGTGTCAGTCAGTGGTGAAGATGTGACGGTAAGCTTTCAGACACTGGGGGACTCTTCAGGATGGAGTACTCTGCTCTTTTGACCTGAATTTTTATTTTCAATGTATTAACTTTTTTAATGGAATAGTCACATACATTACAGGGTCAAGTGCTCAAGAGTGGCAGCTTGGCAATATTGGGGCTTGAACCCCTGACCTTCCAATTAGTAACCCAGCACCTTAACCACTGAGCAACCCACACGTTTACTTTTTTTGGGAGGGGGGAATAAAGAGAGAAAAGAGAGAAAAGCTGATGCTGGTGAGTTAACGGCTGTTAAAAGGCTAATGATAACCAGGCTGAATAGTTCTGTAGATGTTACCCAACCATTAAATGTACTATTTGTACCTGGGCAAAAAGTATCCTGAGCTTTTTTTTAATGCATAAGCAACTGTTGGAAAAACACTGCAAAACTCAGTGATACAAGAAAATAAGTAGGATAATAATGGTATTTGTATGGTCCATACAAACACCCTGTCACATTTTCCATTTAAAGCAGTATTGCATGTATTAAAATAAAATCCTCCCCTTGAGATTTTACAGAATAGAAGTGCTGTTATGAGTGAGTAAAATAGTTGTTTTTGATTAATGCTTTTATGTTGTCTATATGTTATTACTTTTGCTTTATTTATACACTGTACATTTTTGTTTCATAATTATTCATGCATCAGTATAAATCATTACATTATCAGTCAGGTGCATTATGTCGAGCACAGCTGACTTATTGTGAGTATATATTCGATAATGTAACATGTTCAGGAAGTTAAAATTATAAGTATATTGGGGGTTCTTTACATTTCCAAAATAAAATTTCAGTTTAAAAAAAAAATCTATAAAGCTATTTTGGCCTACAGAGGCCCTATTCCTTGTCTTGCCTTTCTGGTTTTTGTTATAGAATGATGGGCGTCTGCGATTCAGTAAGCAGATGGTGGTGTACAAAAGCAGTAAGACAGGCAAGGTGGACAGTATCCCTGTCTCAGAGCTCAGCCAGGCTCAGTGGAGGCGAGTCTGCCTGGGCCACGGCATTAAACTCTCCACCAGCAGCGGACACGTGTACAAATACGATGGCTTCAAAGACAGTGTGAGTTTAAAGGCTGTGATACCTGAAAGCAGAAGAATATATATATATAAATAATAATTATGTAATTACTTATTCTACGTTTGGTTTCTCCAGGATTTTGAAAAAATCTCGGAGTATTTCAAAGATAATTACAAAATGGAGCTGATCGAGAAAGACATGTGTGTAAAAGGCTGGAACTGGGGCACTGCTAAATTCAATGGTCAGCAAAGTTTATTTTTTGATTAAAAGATTTGTTATTGGTTGATAATTTGGGATTGTGTTTGTTTATATTAGTGTGGCGCTATTTTATAAATGCAAAATTTGATATTTATACCACAGCACTGTAAAATTCCAGATTGTTATTGTCCAGAAAGCAATTATTATTGCTTGTTGTTTTCCAATAATAGCACACCCTATTGTGCTTTATTCATCTCAATATATCATTGTGTGTTTTTTTTGTTTAGGCCCATTGCTGTCTTTTGAAGTAAGTGACACTCCTGTGTTTGAGATCCCACTCTCCAGTGTATCCCAGTGTACAACTGGAAAGAATGAAGTCACTTTAGAGTTTCATCAGAACGATGATACAGAGGTGTCACTCATGGAGGTTCGTTTTTACGTCCCACCTTCCACAGGAGACGAGGGAGCGGACCCGGTAGAGGTGAGAAACACATTTACAGTCTCACATGAGACACATACATGCAAATACAGTCTCCAAATGTCTTCAATATTTAATTTAACCACCCAATTTTTGAAGCCGGCATGTTACCCAGTATTTTAAGATTATAAATGTGATTTTATGTTGTTCCTACTATGACCAATAGATGGCAGACTTTTCCACAAAAAGAGGTCAATGAATCTTAATAGTCCAACAAGGTGTTATTTCAATAAAACAAATATAGATTCTTTTAAAATATTGAAATTCATAATTGTAAATAAACTTAGAATTTCCAGAGTTCTATCCAAGAACATGACCCCATTTTCTTTTGTACATGACACAGACATACACATAATAAGTGTGTATAACATTCTATAGCTTCTGCAGTCACTTTCATGCAGTTCAGTGGTTGAATGTCTGAATGCTTTTATAGCTAGATTAAAAAAGATTCATCTATGATTTTTTTAAGTGATCCTGTGTCCTATATACCAACGATAACACTGGCTATTCTAAAACTGAAATTTACCCATAAACACAACGTACAATAATACAGTAAGTAAACAATTTCTCCTCAAGTTTAATGTGTCAGAAGTGGAAAAAATAGGCAAGCATAAGAAATTGAGTAAGTTGAACAAGGGCCAAATGGTGACGGCTAGACGACTAAAGCTCTTGAGTGGTTTTCCCAGTCTGCAGTGGCCAGTATAAATCAAAAGTGGTCCAAGAAAGAAACAGTGGTGAACCGGTGGCTAAGGAAGTTAATGCTGTTAATGCTTGACAGGTCAGGACTGTTTTGGCAGCAAAAGGGGGACCAACACAATATTAGACAGGTGGTCATATAACAATATAATTGCCTAATTGGTTGCCATAAATTTGTGCCTGATCTGTACACATTTAATGGTCAAAACTAATACCGACTATAGCTGAACTTTATTTTACTAAAGATTTTAATAATTTTCAACATTTTTACTTGATCAGTTATTAATATTAAACTGTGTACAGTATATCATTATGATATGCTGTAATATTGAAATGATATACAATTTACTGTGTTGTTGTTTCAGGCATTTGCCCAGAATGTTCTTTCTAAGGCAGATGTGATTCAGGCTACAGGAGATGCTGTGTGTATTTTCAGAGAGCTGCAATGTCTTACACCCAGGGGAAGGTACACTCACTTACATACATGCTTACAAACACGAACAGCATGCTGCATTTGAATGAAAGTGGGTTTTTAATGCAGTGTTACCTTTAAACTTAAGAAATTCAAAATTAATTGTAAAAAAAAAATATGCTTGGGTAAGATGAAATATTATGTTCTTCTGGGCAGGTATGATATTCGTATCTACCCCTCCTTTCTACATCTGCATGGTAAGACGTTTGACTATAAGATCCCCTACACCACTGTACTGCGCCTCTTCCTGCTACCCCATAAAGACCAGAGACAGATGTTCTTTGTGGTGAGTGAAGGATCTCATATTATTTTCTGCTGAACTTTATGAAGTCTTTATGTTCTAGAGGACGTCGATTTGATATGGAGGGGAAATGATTGTACATAGTATATGTTGCTGATGATATTTTTCACACACACACACAAACGCACACACACACACACACACACACACACACACACACACACACACACACACACATGTGGTTGTGGTTTAAGCTGGTTTACAAGAAAGCCTGCAAACAGTTTGGAAGAGCATAAATTACTGGAACCATGTCCTGTTGTCTGATGAGACTAAGATAAACTTGTTGGGCTCAGATGGTGTCCAGCTTGTGTGGTGATGCCTGGTGAGGAGTACCAAGAATATTGTGTCTTGTCTACAGTTAAGCATGGGGATGGTACCATCATGGTCTGGGGCTGCATGAGTGCTGCTGGTACTGGGGAGCTGCAGCGTCATTGAGGAGAAACATGGATTTCAACATGTACACTAGTACAAGTACTAGTGTACATGTTGAAGGTTAAGATGATGCTAAAGGTGAAGATGATTAGGGTGTACTCACTTTTGTTGCCAGATATTTTGACAATTATGGCTGTATGTTGAGATATTTGTAGAGGACACTAAATCTGTACTGCTATACAAGCTGCACATTGACTACTCTAAAATATAATCAATTCTCATTTCTATAGTATTGTACCATGAGAACATATAATAAAACAGTTGCTGAAATGTGAGGTGTGAAATGTTTATTTACTTTTGTGAGATACTGTATGTTTAAGAAAATTACCCCTTTTCTTATTTTTAACACATAAAAAACGACACTAACTAAAAAACAGATCGATAACACCAAGTTTTCAAGTTTGTAATTCAGGGTGTCCAAAAAAATTCAGCCTTTTTAAATCTTTGCCATGAACCCATATCTGATGAAGAATATAGACAGTATTTGAAGAAAAATAAAAAAATGGAGAGTTCTTAGGAGGCTTTGATCAATATCAGACCAATACCAGCAAAAATGTTTAAATCTGATATCGGAGAAAACATATCAGATACCAGATCCTGTAGCAAATAGCATAGATTGGAATTGGATTTGAAATTTTTAGAACTGGAAATGATTACATATAAAGGAACTTTATATGCAATTTATTTCTATTGTTAGGATTGCTTTAATTAGGTAAGTCCACTTTATTTTGCTTTATTTCAGTAATTTGTGTGCAAAAGAGTTTATTAGTGAAGTTGCTTTAGTTAAAAAGAACCATTCTAAAGCCTGGTAGTATTGAAAAAAGCTATAAAATATGGGTGTCTGTATCAAATGATAGGTCTCAGTACAGTATAGCTATCAATATCTGAAAGAAAGGAGAAGAGGTTGTGAAGACTGCAGCTTGGTACACAAGATCTCCACGTTTTTATGTGCCGTGTTGCCGGCATCTCACAACGTTTTGTTGGTTTGTCTTGAATATTTCTGAAGTAACTGGTGCATATAAATGCATAGTTAACAAAATAATGTATTATAAAAAAATTTACGAGTTGTTATTTATAATATTTCACTATTGTTTTGGGTTAATTGGTAGAATCAGAGTGACAGGAAGGGAGAGCACGGGTTACATAAAATGCTTTAACCTGCTTTCACTGTACTTCTACACACATGGAAGCTGTTTAATGTTGCTGTTTTTCACACCACTGGAACATAAATTTACATCACTTTAAGCAATAAAGACCATTAGGATCATGTTAAATTGTGTCTGTGGAAGTGCATACAAAAACCCCACAAGTTCATGTGCCATTGCCTTTGCTTAAAAGTAATAATGAATGAAGGCCTATGCAATCTATTTAAGCAGTGTTTTTAAAGCTTTAGTCGCTCAGAAATATTTAGCTTTTTATTCTTTATTGTTTCTTGTTTCCTCCTTAACAGATCAGTTTGGATCCCCCCATTAAACAGGGCCAAACTCGCTACCATTTCCTCATCCTGCTGTTTTCCAAGGACGAAGAAATAAACCTCACCCTCAACATGAGCGAGTGAGTGAGTGAACGAGAGTTGGAGAGTTGGAGGAAAGAGTAAGATGAAAAACTTTAAAACATGCAAGTGGTTTATAAGTGACTTAAGTTAGGACATGATTGAAAGCGGACCAAGATATGGACAATGAAGCTGCATTAAACAAAGAAGCTCAATAAAGAATAAATTAATATTGAAGTTAGTCATAAAAATTGCTCTTGCGGTGACTTCTCTTCGTTGCAGGGAAGAGGTAGAGAGGCGGTTTGAGGGAAAGCTGACTAAGAACATGTCTGGCTCTTTATATGAGATGGTCAGCAGGGTGATGAAGGCTCTTGTTAACAGGAAGATCACAGTGCCTGGAAACTTTCAAGGGTAACACGGGCACAAATACACAAGCTGCAAAAAACACAGAACTCATTCCTACATTTTACTCCATTAGTTATGTTTCGACATTCATATCACTACATATCACTTTTCTTTCTGTCTCTTTGCAGTCACTCTGGTGCTCAGTGTATTACTTGCTCCTATAAGGCCAGCTCAGGGCTGCTGTATCCTTTGGAGAGGGGTTTCATCTATGTTCACAAGCCCCCAGTGCACTTGCGCTTTGAGGAGATCGCTTGTGTGAACTTTGCCAGAGGCACCACCACCACACGCTCCTTTGACTTTGAGATTGAGACCAAACAGGGCAACCAGTACACCTTCAGCAGTATTGAGCGGTACGAAGCTTTTAGTGGTATTTCAATTGTATAGAGTCTGGATGATGACAGAAGACACATTTTCGTATTATTTTGTGTGCAAAGGGAAAAAAATGATAAACTTTTTGCTTAAAACTAACTCATGAGTTTCCTGAGTGGTGCACCAGAAAAGACTATCATTAGAAGATCACAAGTTCAAAGTCCGAGTGATGCCACAAACATCCGTGGTCAGGGGTCAAGTGAGCAAAATTGGCCATGCTCTCTGTGTAGGATGGATGGCTCCTACATTCGCATACTTTTAATGGAAGCCTATGGGCAGTTGATAATATCCGTCTACTTATATAATGCAATTTGAAAATAGAGTGCTATGGCTGCTGTACTTTAACAATAAAGATTTTAGAATATAGGCAGATATGAGAGCTTTCACCATATCCATCCCAATTTCTAGCACTGAAGTAATCTTGTGGAAAAAAGGTCGTTTTTGGGTGTTTTGCAGAGACACTATTTTTCTCTAATCTCTAACAAATTGTGCAGCTTATTAACACAAACTTTTGAGGCAAGGGATTCTCATTGCAATAATTGGCTAATTAACGAAATACACAACTTACATCTACTTCAACCCTAGTTAAGTTGTTCTATCACCATAGTCAAATTTGTTTTTGTATGTAAAAATTGCAGTTAACTTTACAATACTTATTAGTATTATTTTGATTTTATACTCATCACACCAGACTACCAATATTACAACTGATCATAAATTACCAATATTACAAGGCATGTTTCAGTACTTCAAGATTGTAAAATGTGAAAATGAACACAATGCGATTATACAAGGAACTTATTTTTTTAAAACTCTTTACTTTTGCAGTCATTGACACTAATTTCAGGTACTTGCCACTCACCCCCCTGCTCTCGTCTTCTTTATTACTTCTTTCAGAGAAGAGTATGGAAAGTTGTTTGATTTTGTCAATGCTAAGAAACTGAGCATCAAGAACAGAGGCTTCAAAGAGGTTAGTAATTTATAGAGTTGGGCCTATCGTTCACGTGCCTTATATATCATCAGTCGTTACTTCAGAACGTGAACCCCTCGTGTTTGTTGTCCTCAGATGAACTCATTCTCCTTTGTGTCTTTGTGATTTGTGTGTGTGTGTTTGTGTTCCTGTAGAAAAAGGTTGGTATCAGCCTTGTAGGTTTAGTGCACTTTTAATTGAATGTTTGCTGTGTGTTCTTTTATGAGAGTGAATAACAGCCAGGTGTGTTTTCTGATACAGGGTTCCTGCAGGTCTAAATTATTTTTAGATGTCTTATTACACATGAAAGGCTTTATATGTACATTTTACACATTTGATTTCAGTTGCTCATATTTTTAAAAGGTCACTATGGTAAGGCATGGGCGACTAGCGTGTGCATTAAAATGTGACTTACGTTAACTACTTCAGGTTGAGCTAGCATACACAGGGGCAAGGACAATCCCAACAGTGTCACAGCATTTTAGATAAACTGCCTGTGCTATATAGGTTGAAAGATATTTTATCTAATCTATCAATCGCACAGATACTAGCCAATCATAGGTGTCTTTGGGCTCATGCATGAAAAAGGGGGCAGATTGTGGCTTCCTTGTGTGTTACACATTTCGAAAAAAGTCTGAAAGGAAGCACATGATCGATAAGCTCAACCTCCCAGGCTGCAAATAAATTGGAGAGTGAGTGTTCATATTGCAATGGTCTTAAAACATGCAGAATACCTGCAGATACCCTTCGATGTTACACTGGTACGCCGTGCGCTTGGTCTTTCTCGAAACATCTTTAAGATGCAATAGTTGTGCTGAAAGGATACAAAGTAATCGGTACTTATTATATAGACATCAGTGTCCATTTATACTTTATTTTTAAGGAATTTGTACGAGCAGATTTGGGTCAGTTTATAGTTTATTATGGATTGCTTGAGGGTTTGAAAAAGATTGTGTGATCACTGTGTGTTTATAATATGGAAAGATGTAATAAAATTATTATTACTAATATGGGATGTGAAGTGTTTTGTGTGAAAGTGTGAAAATGACTAACCATTAGAACAAAAGCATTTTAAAGTGTTTACATTTTCACAATCCAATTGATTCTATTTCCATGATGGCAGGGTATGAAGGTCAGAGACGACATGTACAGTGACTCAGATGACGATCAGCATGACGCTTACCTGGAGCGCATGAAGCAGGAGGGGAAGATCCGCGAGGAGGCCAACGACAGTGATGACTCTGAGGCGGGCAGCGGTGAGTGACAGCTGATCCAGCTAATCAGAGAAGCCTTAGGACGACAATATATGATTGTAAATGTCTAAATCCTGACTCAATCTCTCATCACAGATGAATCATTTAACCCTGGAGATGAAGATGATGATGTTGCAGAAGAGTATGTTGTTTTGAATAAATCTTTGTTTGTCTGTACTGTGCAGGCAAAATGTTGTGCTTTTTCATGATGCGTGTGAATCTGTGTTACAGGTATGACAGTAAAGCTTCAGCCAGTGAAAGTAGTGCTGAAGATGCAGACAGTGGAGAAGAGAGCAAGAAGAAACCTGCTAAGAAGGCCAAACCTATGAAGGAAGGAAAACATAAAAAAGAGGTGACAGTCAAGGGAATGTAACATACATTTTTTTACACATTTAATATTTACATTTGTTTATTTGTTTAAATATTTAATAATATTTATTTATATACAAAAATGACTAACACAACCACAACCATTTAATGCCTTTTGATTTTTTTATATTATATTTAGAAAATAAGCTTTCTATACATGTTTTTTTAGATAGTTATTAAATCATTTTATGTCATTGGAGATATCGAGGGAATAAGAAAAAAAGCGTATACAAGTGCCTGATCTTCTTTTACTTCGCTAACATTAAACACAGACACTAGAAACAAAATAACTAGAAAAATGAACCAAGAGCAAACAACTTAATGTTATCAAATGTGAGACAATGAGTGGTGTGAAGGCTAAATATACTATATACACAAGTGCTAATCAAGGTGACAAAAAACATGGTAATGTAGTCCCTATCTATATCTTGAAAGATATGAAGTAATAGGTCATGTTTCTTTTAAGAAAAAGCATTGATGCCCTTTTGAGATTTTACCTGCAGAGACAGAAGAACTGTAGAAACAAGTCTGGAACAACGTGTCATTGAGTTTTATTTGTAAACTGTACCGTAAGTTTTAAGTACAAAGGTAAATTATAATTTGACAATATTTACAACAATTGCTTTACTACTGACTGCTCAATATTGTATTTAATGTAGAATCAACTATTTTTAATGCATTGTTTTTAACTGCATTCTCATATCTCTTGAAGTTCTTACACTTTCTTGCAAGTATAGAAATTTGCATATTAACATAATCAGTGTTTCGTCATTAGGGTTAAAGTCTGGAGACTTTTTTGTATAGGCTTTTTGCATTACTATTACAATATATCAAGCAATTCATTCTTCAATAAAACCATTGTGTTTAAAACATACTTTGATTGAGTATAACAATTATATTTGATATTTATACTGATATCTAATATTCTGAAATGTTGCTAATAAAATGTCATACCTATCTATATATGTTTTTTATTGGCTTGTACAGAAGGCGATGAAGGAAAGCAGTGCCCCCAAGAGGCCAATGAGTGCATATATGCTGTGGCTGAACTCTAGCAGAGATCGCATTAAATCAGAAAACCCTGGAATCTTGGTCACTGAGATTTTAAAGAAGGCTGGTGAGATGTGGAAGCAGCTGAGCAAAGACAAGAAAGAGGTGATCTATGCTCCTGGTTTTATGTGGTATGCCCAGAGTTTTTAATCCCTGGGCAGGGTTTACAAACATTCGTAAACTTGATTTAAGCCATTTCAAATTTAAGAACTTGATTATCAGGAAAATCTATTTATTTTGTGTGAAACTACTTGGAAATGTTTTCACACAATGCCGGTGCCCAGGTGCATTGAGGTGCAGGGTTTTTTTTTTTTTTAAATGAAACACTACGAAGAAGAAGTCTACACAATGTAAATCTAGGTACAAAAATGGGAACTAGTCTGAAACATTAAGACAACAGACTAAATTTAAGCCTGAAGAAGAACAAGGAAACAGATGGCAGAAACAGATGTATGGGTTAGAGAGCATAACAATTTTACTTGATATCCACGGTCTTGTAAGGTGTAGTAGATTATAAGAAATGTAAAGGAAATAAGTTTGAACAAGGCTCAAACAGTCTGATGAGATTTCTCTCAGTGGATCAGGGTTTTAAGGAGATCCTACCCATCACAGTGTTGGTGGGAGATGCAATCTTCTACCACATCTTCCCCTGTTAGAGCTGCTTTATCACAACATTTTGGCTGCAGAAAGGCCTTACCATAGATACCAGGCTCTGAATATTAAAATAAATAAATAAAACTTTAATTAATTAAATAAAAAAAGTTTAGCCGCATATTAATGATTATTAATTAACAATTGTTGTTTTTCGAACAAACACCCGCTGATGTTTCCGTTTCCCTGTTTGACAGGAGTGGGACGGAAAAGCCGAGGAAGCGAAGAAAGAATACGAGCGAGCGATGAAGGAATACAGAGAAAGTGGTGGAAGCACCTCAAAAAAGTACTTCACACAAGCTGTTTACAAAAGCTCTGTTTACTGTTTCAGGTTTTCAGTCACGGCTGGATTCTTAGAATATGGATTATTGCTTACTCCAAGACATGACAAAATGTCCTCCATGATTCAGTTTCAAAGCCAGTGCATTAGGGATTTTCTATATTATTACTTTTTTTTTCTGATTCACAGATGCCTGCAGTAAGGCAAATAAGCGGTCTAACAATCCATAGTTGTTCTCAAATTGTCTCAGAGTTTGCAGATAATGCATATTATTGTATGAGTTTGGTACAATAGTATGGATCATAGTGGACATATAATACAGAGATTCTCTAAAAGGTTTCTATGAATACAGTACATTACATACAGTATATCGGCCTCTTAATCAGTATGGGATTGTTCATGTTCTTTAGAACTGCAAAACATATGTCTGATTGTGCCTGTATGGCCTAATGGAGAAGGCAACGTGAAAGCTTATAATAGCTGTAATGACCCATAATGGATCAATAATAATTAGTTGTTTGCTAAATTTTCTTTTTTTTTTATTCTTCATGAAGAGCAAAAAAGAAAGGAAAAAAGAATGAGGAGAAAAAGAAAAAGAAGTTAGGTAAAGGAAGGGAGAAAGAGAGGAACAGGGCCGCTGGTGGGAATGACAGCTTTAAGAGTCCAGAGTTCATCTCCAGTGAAGAGAGTTCTTCCGAGTCCAACCGGGGCAGAGGTCGCAAGCGCAAGGTAAGGGCGCATAATCACATATACACACGTGCTTGCGTACTTTCCACGTGTTCTAGTGTTCTAGTTGGACAACGTATTTCAGTGTTTCACAAAACCATGATAAATATACAACAATATGTTTGAAGACAAATGTCCAGACATGTATGAGGTCATTTTCTTCACATCGAGGTCAAAACATGTTCTATATGGCCAAAAGTATGTGGAAACATGACCACCACACTCATACACCTTCCCCAAACTGTTGTTGCATTCACTAGTTGGATGCACACAATTACACAGGAGGTTTTTGTATACTGTAGAATTACACTTTCCCCTCACTGGAGCATAGTTCCTGTCCAAATAATTTACCTCGATACTTTATTTAGTCCATTTAACTACACATTATCACTGCTGCAACACCCGCTAAACTCTGGCCAGCTCTGGGGTTTAATTTATAAATATTTATAAACAAAACGGGGCTAGAACCGTGCGTACATCACTTTCTACACGAAGTTTGTGCACGCTATCTGTGTCGCCGATTTCCCTTTTTTGTCTTCTGTATATCCACATTGTGCGTACGCACGCCTCAGACTTAACTTACATCAAAACTTATTTATAAATAACAACCTTGACGTGGAAAGTGGTGTGCGCACGTTTTCAGCTTCGATTTGTGCCTACGCTACGTTTATTAATGAGACCTCTGGACAGGTTTAACACAGAAAACGTTGCAGAATTAAAAATGGAGAAACGGAGAGAGAAAACAGCGAGGGGTGAGGAGAAGATTCGGGCCAAAGAACATAACAGAAATTCCTCTAAAAAGTAAACAAATTGAATATGATTCAAATGTAATGCATTAATTGTGTCATTAATTGTATTTTTCTCTGCCGTATAGTTTGATTCTTTACCAAACACACACGCACACAGCAATCCTTTTGAAATATAATGTCAGTAAGTTGAAGCTTTATTGAGGTTTTTGACAAGGAGGCATGGAAAGGCATGCTTGTTTATGGGGAAGGTGGTGGCTCGAGAAGTTATCGGAAGGGCACAGGTTCAAATCCCACCACCACTAAGCTGCCACAAGCTATGCCAAATGCCATAAATGTAAATGTTATTAAAAAAAAAAGTATGCTAAATTCCTTAAAGTGTAATTCTGATGCCTAATAAGAGTACCATTCCCCATTGGTGAAAAGGGCTTTTTATTCTGACTAATTATCAAGTGTTCCTCTGTTTGTTAACTTCCACCAGGGCTCGGCTGATGAAGAAAAACAAAGCACTCCAAGCTCAGAGGAGTCTGGCTCAGATTAAGACGCTGTTGGCAAAACTGATCATGAAAGACAAAGACAGGATGATGAAGCCGTTTTGTCTCTGTCTTTTAAAAAATGTGTTCTCTCATTAATGTTCTCTGCCCATGCTCTATTTTATCTATTCAGTATGTGTCTGTGTAACCCATGCTAACGTGTATTACTGACGTATCTGTTTAGCTGGTTGATGCTAGAATTTTAAGTAGCAAATGTTGTGTGAATACAGCGGGGTCCAAAAACTGTGTTCTAAACTGGAAATAAGCTGAAAGTCTTTGAATTTTGATTAATAATTGATTTTCTAGGTCTTCATTTCAATGTAAAAGTAGACTGTGGTATTGACCGTTTTAACTCCTTTGCATAAATGGGCAGATTTGTTTTAAGGTTTATCCCTGAAACTGAACACTGCTTTTAGTCAACACACCGCAGCAATCATCAACCATGCAAACTATATCTTCAATGTGCTTGCTTTTTACACAGGGGTGTCATTATGCTGGAATAGGTTTAGGTCTCCTAGTTCAAGTAAAACGAAAATGTAATACTTCTGCATCCAAAAACTTAAAATTGTCCCAACTGTATTTTTCAGATTTGACTTTTCACTTACTGATAATTATCATTCAGATAATGATCATCAATGATCTCTCAGACTTTTGGGCCCCACTGTATGACTTACTTGAATAAGTCTGATTGTTTAAGCCGGGGATGTCAACCTCAAGTCTTGAAGTGCTGCACTGTGTTCTCTCTTCCAACACAAATTCAGCTTAAAAAAGCTTTGGAAATAAATTCATCATTTGAACAGGGTGATAAATGAGGTGGAACGCTCTACTCTGATGAAGCCTTTTGCAAGACTGGAGTCTGACACTCTTCATGTCTAGTGTTTATTATACTGCTTTTAAAAAGCTGAAAGGATATAGAGACATGATTTGCTATGACATATTATACCACAACGTTGTAGAATTGTCTGTTCTGATTAGTTAGAACAGTTAGTTTTTTATTATTATTAATGCACTCATTCTGTTTTATCATTTCTATAGAAACAACATACACATGAACAGATTTTTTGTATAATGTGGATATGGTGACGTTTTTTTTTTAAAGAGATTTTTATTTATTTAACATTTTTAGAAAAAAAACAACATCTAGTGCCAGTGCTGTGAACCAATCATAGGTTAAGCTGTTAAAAAAAAACCCTGAGAGGGATAAACAGTTTCTATTGTAAATGATAACATGAATTGCAAACATATAGACAAAATGTATGATGTGCCAATGTGTAAAAGACTGGGCACTGTTGCGAATATAGAGGAATAAAAATAATACAAGTGATACCAGGAACTAACTTGTTTCTCAGATGTTTCACAGCATTAGTTTCACTGTGAACAGACAAAAATAATAACGTGCCATTGATTCATATGTATTTTTTCTTTTTAGCATTGTCAAATTGCTGTGGTGTAAGAGGAATAAAACACTTTGGGATGTACAGTTACTGGGAAATATTGGTAACATCACAACAAACTGTCATTGATTATTGTCATGGAACAGCATGCCCAGGCCTTGTTTTATTCCTTATATAATGAAGTAAAAAAAAGTAAAGTATGACTACCCCAGTGCACTTTTACATCATGATGATATGTTTGAACTACAACCTATGAACAAACGTTTGTGGACACCTGACCATAAGACCATTCATATGTGCTTTTTGAATCATCTGTTCCACATTTAGTCCCCATTTGCTCTTCTAATAACCTCCACCTTTCTGGGAAGACGTTCCACTAGATTTTGGAGTGTGTTTGTGGAGGTTTGTGCTCAGTCAGCCACAACGAAATCAGGTACTGATGTACAGTGAGACAGCCTGGGGGTGAAGTCAACGTTCTAATTCATCCTAAAGGTGTTCAGAAGAGTTGAGATCAGAGCTCTGTAGAAGGCCAGTCAAGATCTTCAACTTTAACCAATGAAAAGCATATCCTCGAGTCGCTGGCTTTGTGCATTGGTGCATTGTCATGCTGGAACAGGTTTGTGTGTTTTAGTTAAAGTGAAAGGAAAAGATATCTATTCTGTCCATCCAACTTTGTAGAAACAGTTTGGAAAATAACTGCATATAGCTGTATAAGTCATGTGTCCCAATACTTTGTCCATAAATTGTATATAGTGTAAGTATTTAATTGTTCATATTGTTCTGGTGTTAATTATTTAAACTGATATTTATTAATGCTTGGTGTGATCTACCGGGTTTTTGTGGATGTCTAGTATAAGCCAAAATGTTCCAATGTATTCAGTCCAGTTTTTCTGAACAACAGACTGTAAGTAAAAAAACATTCTTCTCATTAAAACCCCATTTTATATTTGAAGCTAATAATTTCTGTTTTGTTTTGTTTTTCTGCTTCCTGAGTCTGAATTTTCTATTTTTTGTGTGTGTGTGGTTTATAAATTGTATTGCACTCTGCAGTGTGGTTTGAATCATGGCTCTGTTCCACTATTAACCACACACATACACAGCAATTCTTTTAAAATGTAAGGTCAGTAAGTGGATGCTTCTTTGTGGTTTTTGACAAGGAGACATGCATGCGTAAGAAGCAAAAAAGGTAGATAGGGAACCAGAGGAAAGGAGGAAGAAAGGTGCGGTCACAGAAGATGGAGAGATTTTAAGGTTAGCTGTTGATGCTGTGGTTTTAGAGTGGAACTACAGAGAGCATGTTGGGAGTTAAAGAGGCAGACAGTAGAGACTATCAGTGTTCAAGCGAGTGTAACTCGATACTACACTCAAACATACACACACATTAGTGCGCATTAACTCTGTCTGATCACTCCATTTCGACTCGAATCCTCCTCTCTGTAAGGTCAGGGTCTCTGTCCTCACACCACATAAACTGCTTATTACTGTGATACCACCAATCTCCACCTTTATGCTGATACGTAATATGTAAACTATTCAATGAGCAACATAGGCACTGATCAAGGCAGCTTGTCCATGTTTTTGTTTACTTTAAGTACCTTCCATATTAAAAAATCTGTATTTTATCTAATTAATAAATTAATTAGGGCATCCCAGATAATTAAAAAAGTTTGTGTTAAATTTGAAAATAAAGAAAAAGAAAAATAGAACCATCAATAATGTTTTTGGATGTTTGGGCCCTGGTGGTTGAGGGCAGACAATCTACAATGTACTGTTCAGCATAAAAACAAGTAGCTTTACTTTGAATTATACGTGGAATTCATGATTAGATGTTTCTTTATCATATTATTCTCAATTATGAAAATGAATTGAAAGTTGTAAAATTATTGTATATTTTTGTACAACAGCTTTTGTATTAACTGTATTTTCTATAAAGTGATTTGTTATATTGAATTTAAGTTTCAGGTACAAATTTAAGGTACAGTATAAACAAGGTCTCTCCTACTGACTTTTCAGCTCTTCCTCTCTTTCTCTCTCTCTCTTTCTCTCTCTCTCTCTCTCTCTCTCTCTCTCTCTCTCTCTCACATACTCACACAGAGAAAAGACAGCTTTGAAGGTCATTAGAATGAAAGAAAGACAGGCAGGCATTAAAATAAACTTTTTCATATTTTTTTATTTGGTCTTTTGTGAAATTGTGCCACGAAACACAAAAGTTTTTTCTACCTTTATTTGTTAAACATTTTTACACATTTTACACATTATGATGTGCCAATGGGTAAAAGACTGTGGGTACTGGCAAACTGTCTCAAATGTTTCACAGCATTAGAAGTGACAAAAAGAAAAACATTTTTACAGAGACCTTAAATTGAAAGATTTTATTTTCTATTTTCATCTGTATGATTCAGGCAGGCATTAAAATAAACTTTTTCTTTTTTTTTTATTTGGTCTTTTGTGAAATTGTGCCACGAAACACAAAAGTTTTTTCTACCTTTATTTGTTAAACATTTTTACACATTTTACACATTATGATGTGCCAATGGGTAAAAGACTGTGGGTACTGGCAAACTGTCTCAAATGTTTCACAGCATTAGAAGTGACAAAAAGAAAAACATTTTTACAGAGACCTTAAATTGAAAGATTTTATTTTCTATTTTCATCTGTATGATTGTAAGGTCACATACACATTGCTATAGTATTTACTGCAGGTTTCAAATGTTGTGACAGATCATTCGGGTCCTCTCATATCTTTTGTCCACAAATCCCACATTTCTCTTCCACCGCTTCCTTTTCTGTCCATTTTTCTCCCAGCACTTGCTCTCTCAAACCACTTTACTCCTTATTACATTTACTGCAATCTTATTCATCAATTTGTATTGAGTCAAGTGCATTTTCTCAACCCACCCCTCACACTTTTATTACCTCTGCATCTCCTTCTCTCTCTCTCTCTCTCTCTCTCTCTCTCTCTCTCTCTCTCTCTCTTTTCTTTCTCTCTTGCTCTATCTCTTTTAAAGCTCTTGTTACAAGAGAATCAAATCAAGATGTGCAGCACTCAGCATTGCATTTTGAATGACCGCAATCATGATCTCTACATGACCTGCCTATACTGTTAGTGTCCCTGCTTTTCTTGGAACCTGGTGCTTTGTCAGGTTTTGCTCTTGAGATATATATACACACGTTTTTTACAAGAGAAAAAGTAAATTGGGGTGGGGGGTAGGGGAACAACACCGCTGAACCTCCTGCATTAAGACAAAGCCACAAGCTTAATGGTCATTTTGCTGATTCTTTATGGCCATGTTAAAGGATGACCATCATGCTTATCGTGTGTGTTTAATGTATTCTGGCTGTTATGTGATGTATCCTTTTATGTGTGTGGTAATTTGAAAATGACTTGGGTGTAAGTATCTATTAAATATTTGAATTGGATAGAGTGCAAAAAAATTTCTGTATGCTTATTTGCTTTGGGGAAGAAAAGGTTTGGAATCTTTTACATTGTGTTTTAAAATGATTTTCACTTCTGAAATGCTGACTATGTTGAGCACAGGAGTGGCTGAGATGCCAGTGATTATGTATTGACCTGTACTGACTAAAGAATTATATTGTATGATATTTTCACTGAATTGATGCATGAACACTTGTACATCAGTTATTAATTATTGGATTATTATAAATGATAGATTGTCATTTTAGGGAACACCACTGTACAATGTCACTCACTGTTACAGCTACTGTTATTTGTCAGAAAATAGTTTAGACAAAAGGTTCTCAAACTTTTCATGGGCAGGGATCTCGTTCACTGCTAAATAATTTCCACTGATCCCCTGTAGTGCAGATTTAAATGTTTAGAGTAAATCTCTGTCTATTTATTAGTCATTGTGAACTCTATTCCTGAACATTTACAGAACACTTTGTTGCATATTTTATAAAGTTATTCAGATTTGTTTTAAATATGTTCAATTCACGTGACCAGTCAAGCAAAGATGGTTTGGATTGGATCCAACACTGGATTGGAAATTGGAGTTTATTGTTATATGTAGATGAAGCAGTCTATAAGGTAATTTATTAATATAAAGCACTATACAAATAAACTGAACTGAATTAACATATGAAGAATATTGACGATAACGACTGACATCTTCAGTCTCAGAAAAAAACACAGTAAGGTATGCACTTTCATATTACATGTATACATGTTAAATGTATATTCCACAATTCTCTGGATATAAACACCAAATATCAGGCAAAAAGACACACACACACACACGTCTAAAAAACACATATATAGCATTGTATGTATTGAATTCGTATTCTTAGTTTACTCTGAACTTCTGAACTTTGAATGACATCTATGGTTATCAGCAAAGTGTTAACTCTATACACTATTATCTACTGTTTTCCAATCTCGGATAATAGTGAATGCTATAGTTTAAATAACAGGTGAAACATTCATTTAGACATGTTATCATTTCTATACTAACTTGTACAGTGGACATTACAATCTAAATGAGTCTAAATAAGTATTTTACCTGTTACCTAAACTATAGCATTCACTATTATCTGAGATTCTCTTATAGAAAACTAATCAACACCAATAGAATTAAAGGACTCTAATGTACTGCTGTATAATTATCTATCTATAAGTGGTTTTCAAAGTATTGTTTTTGCCTGATAAACTTGTTAATGTAGGGGACACTGTGTATAAGTGCACTAGAGCATTGAATTAAGAAGTTCTTGATGTTTTGTTATACACATTATTGGGAAATCTAGCCTGAAGTGATTTTTTTTCTTCTTCTGGATTATTAACTTTTCCAGATTATAGAAATCATTAGATTAGCTGTAGTTAATTGCAGCAAGAAACATTTGAAATGATAATCAAAAACAAATTAAGTTTATTTCAGAATTGTTGTTCTATTTGTCTCCTGGAATAGAGCAAATCATTATTTATGGAAATTGCATATTTCTGCTTTTATTTTATTATTAAAACCATCAAAAAATGTTTAATAGTTACTAATACACTTATTTTTATTTATATAACAAGTACCTGCTTAAGCTATCAAACATGTTGCCACTTAATAGACAATTGCGTGCTATTAGGCCACTTACTGATTATTGATTCATTCTTGACCAATTTGAGATGTTATGTCATTTCGAGAAAAGAGGAGGGGACTATAAAGAAAGTGCTGGATGGAGGGAGGTTCTGCAGCACACTGAAAGATGACCCTTAACACACAAACAGCTCTTTGTCTTTATCCTGGTTCTGTCTTGATAGACTAGAAAAGTTTTTTTGTAAAATTCTATTGTTTCTTGGTTGAAAGTTTCATGACTTGGACATAAATCTCAAAGAACTGGATTTCACCTTTTTAATTTTGGTGTTTTATCGAAAGGAAAGACACTGTGTTCACAACTGTATAGTTTACTATTTTTACAGTGTTGTTTGAAAGATGTGGGGCTTTATAACAGATTTCTTCACTTACGAGACGACAAAGTCTGTGGTGGTGAAGAGCTGGACCATCGGCATCATCAATCGACTTGTACAGCTGCTCATAATATCTTACTTTGTTGGGTAAGGCTGCTTAAAAGTAATTTAATTATTAGGAAGTGAAATAGGTTTTTTGTAGAGATTAAAAAGTAATTTAGGAGCGTTTGTAAATGAATTCACAGTGTGCAGGTATTAATGTGAGAGTAACATTGTTTTGCCTTTTTTTTCTGTTTATTTGTCAAAACACAAGTAAAACAAATAGAAGATTTTTTAGATTATAACAGATTCATATGAAATATGGTTAAAGCTAAAAAAAAAAGAGAGAAAAGTGTGTGTGGGCACTGCTCCACTAATGTACTCCATACTTTTATTTTTTAATTTTATAACTAGATAATATTGTTAATTAAAAAGTCAGAAAGTAGATAAAAATCTAAAAAATATTTTTATATTTTAAAATGTTAAAAAAAAGACTTTACACCTAGACCATACAGTATTGTGTGGCTTAATAGAAAGTGTGCATATCTCAAGATGGATATGATTAAATGCAGTCTTTTTTTTTTCACTCTTCCCATGTCCTGTTTTTCTCTATCTCTATCTCTCTCTCTCTCTCTCTCTCTCTCTCTCTCTCTCTCTCTCTTTCTCTGTCTCTTTGTTTATGTCTCTCTCTATTTCTCTTGATCTTTTGCTATTCTTTTTCTTTGTCATTCTGACAGTTGGGTATTTTTATATGAGAAGGCCTATCAAGAGAGAGACACTGCTATCGAATCATCTGTGATGACAAAAGTTAAAGGATTTGGAGAACACCACAATAAAACCATGGATGTTGCTGACTTTGTCACACCTTCACAGGTCTGTTTAGCCAATTAAGCCTGTTTAACCCAGTGCACAGGGGTAAAAAAAAAAAAAAAAAGGAAGAAAACCTGGATTAATTTCATTCATTTGCCATGTCTTCTCTATAATTACATAATTTGTATTCAAGACTAATACAATAATACAATGGTTTAAAAAGCCTTGTCCTTTTTTTTGTTTTTTTTTTACATATTTGATTAAAGAGAAGTTAAAAGCTGTTCTTGTATTGTGTGGAAGTGAAACCCTTTTCCTGTTCTCAGCCTCTTGTACTCTATGTACAGTTAGATATTTGTGTGTGTGTGTGTGTGTGTGTGTGTGTGTGTGTGTGTGTGTGTGTACGTGTGTGTTTATTCTTTAGGGAGCTTCAGTATTCTGCATCATTACTAAACTTATCATAACAGAGAACCAGGTGCAGGGTGCGTGTCCGGAAGTAAGTAAAGCAACTATATCATCGCTACCGCTTATTATCAGCATCAACACATTGTACCTCAGTCTCTGGATGTTTTTAAGAATATAGTGCTATAGCAATGCAGCAATGGAATAATTCTCTCTTTATTTGCATGTGTGTATTTTAGAGTGAGGGAAAATTTAAATGTGAGCATGATGACAACTGCACAAAGTTAATGTCAAAGCCAGGCTCGAATGGTAAGATGTCTTAATTCTGTACCACTTACACTGAACTAGCCTAACATTTGCCAAGTGTTTGAATGTGTACTATATGTACTGACAACATCGTCTGTCAGGTTTGTTGACAGGAAAGTGTGTGAACTACATAGGTTCTACAAAAACCTGTCAGATAAGAGGATGGTGTCCTGCAGAGATTGATGATGTTCCAATGTGAGTATGTTAGTATGTTGAGTATGTGTGGATTTTGTCTAGCACACTGAATGTTGTTTTATAATGCATTGTACTTCAATGGATGTGTTTATTGTTTAGTTTGTATAAATACAATGGATCTACTGTTTCTTAGAACACCTATGATGGAGGTTGAGAACTTCACCATATTTATAAAAAATAGCATTCGCTTTCCCCGCTTCAACTTCACAAAGTGAGCACCCAATTATTATTATTATTATTATTATTATTATTATTATTATTATTCAATTTTATTATCATTATCATTGGTAGTAGCATTAGTAGCAGTTAATAAGTAATGGTGATGTTAGTAGTGGTAATAGTGGTAATAGTGGTGGTGAAGGTAATAGTGCTAATAGTGGTACAGTATTGATGATGCTAGTAATAATAATAGAAGTAGGAGATGTAGTAGTAGTAATGATTGCAGTACTTACGGTGGTAATAGTAGTAGTGGTAGGAATAGAAGTAGTAGCGGTTGCAGTAGTAGTGGTGTTAATAGCATATATAGTGGTAATGGTGGTAGTAGAAGAAAGATAGTGGTAGTCTAATCAGTGGTAGTAGTAGAAATAGTAATAGTAGTAGTAGTAGTAGTAGTAGTGGTGGTGGTATTAAGTAGTAGTCTTAGCAGTGATAGTAGTAGTAGTAGTAGTGGTGGTTGTAGTAAAAGTAGTGGTGGTATTAAGTAGTAGTCTTAGTAGTAGTAGTAGTAGTGGTGGTAGTAGTAGTAGTATTAGTAGTAGTAGTAGTGGTGGCATTATGTAGTAGTCTTAGCAGTGGAAGTGGTAGTAGAGGTGGTATTAATTTTGTAGTCTTAGCATTGGTAGTAGTAGTGGTTGTAGTAGTATCAAAAATATTAGTAGTAGTTGTAGTAGTAGTGGTAGTGGTTGTAGTAGTAGCAAACATAATAGTAGTTGTAGTAGGTGTGGTATTAAGTAATAGTCTTAGTAGTGGTAGTGGTGGTGTTAATAAGTAGTAGTCTTAGTAGTAGTAGGGGTGGTGGTTTTAAGTATTAGTCTTAGCAGTGGTAGTAATAGTAGAGGTGGTATTAAGTAGTAGTCTAAGCATTGGTAGTGGATGTATTAGTAGTAAAAGTAGTAGTAGTTGTAGTAGGTGTGGTTTCAAGTAGTAGTCTTAGCAGTGGTAGTAGTAGTTGTAGTGGTAGTGGTTGTAGTAGTAGCAAAAGCAGTAGTAGTAGTAGTCTTAGCTGTGGTAGTAGTAGTAGTAGTGTAATGGTAGTAAAAATCTAAATAGATCAAATAAAATCCAACCCTTTTCATATACACGTATTCTAACATGTGTTTTCGGTTGCACACACTGGCCTGCAGTGTCTCATATCACCACTCTCTTTCTAACACAGAGGAAACTTCTTACCCAACATCAACAGCAGTTATATAAAGAAGTGCAAATTTGACTTTGAACAAAACAGTTACTGCCCCATATTCAGAGTGGGAGATGTAATCCGGTTTAGCCATCAGAACTTTACCACGCTGGCTAATAAAGTGAGTCTGCATTTTCTTGTAATTTAATTAATTCTAACAAAAACAACGTACAAATTGCTCCTCTAACTGTTGTTTCCTTTCTTTCTTTCTTTTTCCTTTTTTCTTTTTTTTTCTTTCATTTTTTCCTTCCTTCCTTCCTTCTTTCCTTCGTTCTTTCCTGCCTTCCTTCCTTTACCTACCTCTCAGGGTGGAGTGATAGGCATAAAGATAGCCTGGGTGTGTGATCTGGATAAATCAGAGGATGACTGTAAGCCTGCATACTCCTTTACTCGACTGGATGCCATGTCTGAGAAAACTAGTGTATCTCCAGGGTACAACTTTAGGTAGGTACAAACTAGGAATGCACCTTTAGTTTCTTTCCTAAATAATACTTACTTGTACATCAAACAGTCAGGTCTTAGTAAAACAGTTTGTCAAATAATAACTCTTGAAAGAAGCTTGAAAATGCGCTTGAAGCTCATATGCATTATTTTGCTTTAAGGTTCGCAAAGTACTTCAAGATGGAGAATGGGACAGAGTACCGCACTCTGCTGAAGGCAGTCGCGATCCGATTTGATGTGATGGTCAATGGAGATGTGAGTTTCCAAGAAATTGGTTCAATGTTTCCATAAATAAAGTCTGTCTGAATATGTGTATATGTATATGCGTGTGTAAGTGCGAATAAGCCTTCTGTTCACACAATTTTCTGCCATTTTTACAGGCAGGGAAATTTAATATGATCCCTACTCTAATCAATATGGTGGCTGCCTTCACATCTGTGGGTGTGGTAAGTTTGTGTTCTTTTAAATATATTGAGTTCATGTGTACAGTCTAATCAAATCAGTTATTATTAAATTTTGATTATATCGATATAATTATATTTTAATATTCAACAGCATGTTGTTAGATACAATTTGTGAACTATTAGACTGTTATTTCGCATTTTGTAGAGAGTACGTGTTTCCTAATATGCTGTAAAAATTAATTTCATCATTCATTCCTGTTCAGTAATATTGCTTATCGTGATCAGGGTCATGGTGGATCTGAATATTTTCCTGCAACATTTTTTGCAAGCCAGGATTGCAGTGTATACCAAACCTTTAAAAAATAATTTAGAAAAAAACTGACTCACCAGAAAAACATTAACACCAGTGAAATATGAATCTCTGGATCTTCCATCCCCATACATGTGCTAAGAATGTCTTCCCATCTGCCTTTTTCAACATAACTACCTGCATGTCTTCCTTCACCACATCCATAAACTTCCTCCTTGGTCTTCCTCTTTTCCTCCTTCCTGGTGACTCCATCCTCGGCATTCTCCTACCGATATACCCCATGTCTCTTCTCTGAACATGTCCAAACCATCTCAATTTCACCTCCTTCACCTTGTCACTAAAACATCCTACATGCGCGATCCTCGTCATTCCTAACGAAAATCTTAACATCTTCAGCTCTGCTACCTCCAGCTCCACCTTCTGTCTTTTACTTACTGTCTCTAAAACATACAACATAGCAGGTCTCGCCACACTTTTCACTCTTGCAGATACCCTTCTATCACAAATTACTCAAAAAGGGTGTTGGAGTTAAATAATCCATCTCTAAACTCAAATTTAAGACAATATGTTAAATAGAATTCCCTTTTTTGACCTTTGGGGTTTATAGAATTTACAGTATATATATATATATATATACATACACCGCTGTGGTCAACCCTCTAAATACAACACCTCAACACAACTCTGAAAAATCTGGGAGCAAGCACGGGGAACAGTACTCCCCTTTTAAACATCTGGACCTACAAATGTATTAGTATTTATTAGTTCTAATTTATTAAAACCAGTTTACAGGTAAAATTAAGCCCAGAAGAGGGCAATGCTTTTAAAATGAGAAGAATAGAGAAAAAAGCATATTGTTAATTTATGTACATCTAAAGGCTTACAGTAGCAAACCCAAGGGCAGTTACAGTACTAACCAGCACCAATCACAGATTTACCACAAAAAGTAATTCTGCATTTATTGCTTCCAATCATTTTGTAAAACAAGTGTGTGCTCACAATGTATATTAACTTTAACCTTTTAAGGACAGTGTTATTTTAACTTGTAAAAAAGTGCAGCTATGGAAAGTGTTTGTATATTTTTTTTACTTGTTTTGAATTGATGTGCTTTTTAAATTATGTGCTGTTTTTAGGGGGCCGTTCTTTGTGATATAATCCTCCTAAATTTCCTGAAAGGAGCTGATCAGTACAAGGCAAGAAAATTTGAAGAGGTATGTCAATTTATTAGAGAATGATTACTTTTTTTTCCCCTTTTGTTTGAATAACAACAAATGCAGCAGCTTCTGGTTTATTTGTTTTGCTCTAGGTGTCAGATGCACAACTTGAAAAATCACCCTCCTACAGCAGTAGCATGTACCGGACCAGAGATCACAGCCAGCTGTCAGTCAGACCTGAAGACAAGTTCTCTAATGACTCAGGGGCTTTTTCCATTGGCCAGTATGGTTAACACCATTTTCTGAACTGCTTCTTAACACTTAAATACCCTGCACACTTTTACTTGTAGCTTAATATGAAAATGCACTGTAAATAGCAGTAAGGTATCACATTCTGGTACTGATTTTAATATACACGGTGTCCTATTAGTCATAAAGCACAGATTTTGCATTCAAGAAGAAAAACTGTACAATAACGATTAACAATTTACTATACATGACGATTCAATTAAGCTTTACAGCAGAGTACACAGTATACACAGTGTAAATGCAATTATAACTAAAGACTGTTAAACAAATCAAAATCACTGTATCTTAAACTCTTTCTTACAGTCCTTATTCAAAAACTTTTTAAGATCATGAGAAATAATGTATCATGGATGTCTAAATTTCTGGCTGTTCAGTATGTGTAAAATATAAGAAGACATGAATAAAAGTTTTCTGCAAATTCTTTTCTGTAGATTAGATGTTGAAATTAGTATTGTTTTAAAGTAACTACAATTAAGACAAACTAAACCTGAACATAAAAATATATTTATACCAACCCTTAAAAAGCTATTCATATGTTGTATAATAATAACAATAGTAAGGATTATAACAATATATGAATATAACAATTAGTAAGGAAGAAAACACACCAGGGCTTGATTTTATAATGGGAAAAATACTCAGCGATGGATGGTGTGTTGATCATTTTTCAATAACAACATGACTTAAAGTGTGTTATTCCTCTTATACTACAGTTAACTTTAAGGCTTGATATACATTGAATGAAAAACATTAAACCTACATTAAACCTACATTAAAGCTATATACAGTTCTTTCCTCACCACTTCCAAAAATGCTAAATAGATAAAGTAGATTATTAGATTTATTATTTTATTAGATAAATTGATAGTTTATTTTTTAATCCATTCACAATAATATATATATTACAATAATGGATTTGCTGTGACTGCAATTTTTTTGGTAACCTCCCTATTACCTTTAGGACACCTTGTATATAAATGCTTCAGTGCAAGTTGTAATATCTGCATGGTCATTTTCAGGCCTATAGCAATAGAAGACCAAAGTAACTTAAAGCATAAAGTAGCACTGTGATTATAAGTACATTTAAATATCCACTAGTAGTATCACTATTTAGCAATTTAGTAATAGAAAGCATCGCAGTAATACAAATCGTAAATAATATTTGATGACAGGGTTTAAGCTTTTACGAGTTATTAATGAAAGTGAATTACTTATACATTATTGATTCTGAATTCATTATTTTTACTTTTACTTAGATAGCTTATTTCTATTGCATGTGTTACATCATCTGTTACATAAAATGGTCAGATTTTAGAGATTGGAAGCATTGGGAAATTTATTTGAGAAAAAGACAGAATTGTAGCTCAGTTTCTTAAAGAAGTGTGTGTTGGCTTCACCTTGTAAGGTTTTATTATTTCTTAAAAAACATGGGCCGGTAAGTGGAACTTCAATATTACTTTTTTTTCTCATTATATTTTCTAAGATGCTGATTGATTTTAAGATGACATTTTTTGAATAAAAACAGAGATGTTTAAAAGGGGGTACTTAAAGACTTGACTCCTGAAAAGTACTTTGAAATTACAAATACAATGCTGTCAGTCCAACTTGCAATAAGACAGTTGTTTAAATGTTGGATGTTTTAGTACATGTGATCAACCACTTGTGTAATCTATAGTATGTGTAATCTGACTAATAATACCTAATTCAATAAATATCTAATTTCAAAGCAACACAATTAATTCAGTGCAATCAAATTTCATAAATACATGCACTAATATAAGTGTAAATGTTTCCTTATATTAAACTTTTGAAAAATATGTGCATATGGTTCCATATTTCAGGCACAACAGCCTCTGGAGTTTATACAGAATGGTGGTTTTGAGGTTGGTAAGGTCTGCTGATGAAAGTGTACAAAGAGGAATTGCTCAAGTGGACTGGGTCAAGCTGATAGGAAGTGTATGTTTACTTAATTAATGCATTTTATAATGTACTTCGATCCTTGAGCCGGCTGGGCTGCAACAGTAGGAACGCAATACTGTCAGCCAAGAAGGAGTCTAAGGCTACAGTGAACATACATTAAGCTTACAGATACTAGACCATTAAAAACATTACCTTGTCTTTTTGCCAATAAACAGCGGACTAGTGTTAGTGAGCCTGTGCTGACTATAGCCTCAAGCTTCTATTCATGACTGACAGGATTGAAGCCTCATGTGGTACCTATGCAGCTCATCCACATTTTGGGATGGTTCTCTGCTCACCAAAGTTGTACAGAGAGGTTGCTTAACTGACATTCCCTCCTTGTCAGCTGCGCAGGGTAATTCTGGGGCTGCAGGAAGTGAAACCAGATATCTCAAATGATTGCTGATTTACATATCATTCATTATATGGGGTCCCAAAAATGTCATTCTTACTCTATTGTTTCCATACCAACTAATAAAAACAAGACGTCTTTAATGTCTATTGCTGGTAAAGTGAAACTGGAAAGGAAAACCACTAATTATGATGCCTATTAAAAACCCAGTCTACTAATGGTTTCCCAGATGTGTTGCTGATATGTCTCTGCATCTCTTATCAGAGTGATGATAAATGACTCTTTTGTTCTGCCTAAGGATTGATGATTGACTGAAATGGATCCATTTTGACATAAGATTTTTGTAGCTGTATTAATAATTTTACTATGTAATGTTGACCATCTTGGTAGCATGCAGAAGTACCATTGTTTATTCATGTTTTGTCATTTTTAGGACTGGAGTTTTTTTTTTTTTTTTTAAATAAGGTATGGATTTTAGCATTTGCAATTCAAAACGGTGTACTGTCCATAAGAATGCATGGGTACCTGTCCAGTAAATTATATATTTTTATTATTATTTCAATCTTTCGAACCAATCTAATGGGTAAAAGCCAACAATCAAAAAGATGTCCTTTTCAAGTCATGCATTGAAATGATATTAAATGTGATCAAGAATAATTAGGTATAGCACAAAAAAGAACACATATATGAGTTTATAATAACTCCCCTTTGTTTATTCTTATTACAGCAATCTGGTGTTATAAAGCAAATGTCTGTCTTTTATTGAACATAAAAATACAGCTTGGCCTATTTACCATGAAAGTATTTGATCACCAAGATAGTTTAGGACTGTGCAACATGCATGCCTAAACCACTTTCTTGAAACCAGCTCATATCTCCATGTGGTTTCTGACACTTTAAGAAACAATGATATGTTAAAAATGAAGAAGTGTACATAACTCTTCTACAACTGTATGCGATTGTTAACCCACTATCAGATGTCACCCAAAAAAGATTGGGTTCTTTTTTCGAGTCTGGTTCCTCTCTAGGTTACTTCCTCATGAAGTCTCAGGAATATTGCCTTGTCACTGTCACATCTATTTTGCTCATCTACTTCTGTACATCAGGATTTCTGTAAAGATGCTTTGTGACAATGTCTGTCATTAAAAGTGCTATACTAATAAAATGGATGTTAACAGAAGGCAAATGGTTTCTTGAAGCTGTCTTCCTCAGCAAACATCACATAATTTGTGTCACATCTGAGTCATGATAAAGAGATTTAAGGCAGAATAAAATATTAGCAGTGATTCTGGCGAAGCAAATTACTTGTTTTTTAATTGCTCTTGTACAAAAGGATCAAAAAACCTAATACAGTGATTTCAACTTAGCTGAATACATACATTTTGGAACATTTTATTTCAGCCAAGGTATTTTACTAATTCAGCTTATACGTAAACAGCTTATAAGAAAAGTTTCATACAGTATTTATATTTATACGACTGATGGGTTCAGTATTTTCCAGGTCACATGTAGACTAGGTTACATGTACACTGCTTGACCGTTGTTCCTGTTACATTACCCGGACACAAATGAGCTTTTTATCTTCCAAAGCTTTGGTTTCAAGAATTTGTCTTTTGTCTTTTGCTGCAGAGCCAGGAGCAAAACAAATACAAGGTAAGTTTATCATTTTTGATCAGTTGATATTTTTTATGAATTAATGAAATTCATTCTAGATTAGTGACAAATTATTTTCTTCATAACCAGTTTGCCAGATTGATCAGATCTAAGATATACTGAACTTCTCGTTAGCAGGAACTGGTGTGGAGAAGCTTAATAGGGAACTTCTTTTTGGTATTTTCTGAAATGCCAAGAGGAAACAATGTATTTGATTCATGAAATTCCTATGTTTGAATGTTTTGTCACTTAACCCCACTGTTTTTTTTAATGTCCTGAACTAATTTTCTTACCATCTTTTTTTTTTCCCTGGTGGTCGATGTTTTCTTTTTTTGCCTAAACTGATTCGATACTTCAGAACAGAATCTTCTAGCAGCTCTGATGACTTTGTAAAAGAGAGGAAGAAATACCTATAATAATTTTTATTCTAAACTGAAATATTATGATTTGTAATTTCAAAAAGCATATGATTATTTAGTCTATATTTAGTACAGTCATATACCTATACTCATTTATGCATGTCGTACACACATGACTTTCTCCTTACCTTGACAAGAGAAAAATCATATGGCACATCCCTTAGCTGTGGCTTGTCATTATCATTGCTGGAACATTCTGGTACTTTCAATATTGTTGACAGTGCTGCAGCATTTCTTACTGACGTCTTAGGAAAGAGTATATGATTTTTGATGTCAGTGCTGCAGCTCGTCCAGTTGAGCTAATTTGATCAGTACAGACAGACTGATAAGGTTCTCACCTTCTCTTTACCAAGTACAGTTGTTTGGGAGTCTTCATGTGTCTGTAAATCCTTGGATTTTGAGCATGGTATATTATAAAATGCAGAGAAGCTGAAGACAGAAGCATGTGAGGAAGGGCGAGACTGATGGGACTTTGAGGCACTCGGTTGGCAAACATGTTTTATGAGAAACTTTTCTTTGGTATTTTCTAAAATATATAAAAAAATATACTAGATTTATTTATTTTTATTATTTCATTGTATTAATTCACGTCACTTCACTCTACTGCTTTTTTATTATTAGTTGTTCTGAGCTTATTTTTTTACCATCTTTTCTTTTCCCTGGGGGTCGATGTTTTCTTTTTTTGCTCAAATTGATTCGATCCTTCAGAGCAGAATTGTCTAGCAACCTTGAAGACTTTATAAAACAGAAGAAGAAATACTTCTGATGTTAGGATTTGTGTCATCTAATCAAAAGCATATGACAAATTATTGGAGATTTAGTGCAAATCTACACCTTAAATAACATTCACATTTCTTACACAAAATCTTTTCACATTTACCATATAAATCTTGGGACCTTATATGGTAATAATGGGACAATACAAACTTCTTCCTCACCTGGACATAAGATAAATCATGGTGCACATCCATTAACTTTGCCTCAATTGATAGCTGATCATTTTTAGAAAGCACAGTCTTTTCTGCAAAGTCATGATCATTGCTGTAGGACTCTGTCACTTCTGATATCATTTGTAGTGAAGCAGTATTTGTTACTAGTGGCTTAAGAAAAAGCAAAATACAATACTCAGTGATGCAGATGGTCCAAGTAAACTCCTTTGTCCAGTAGAGACAGGTCTGTACAATGTACTCACCTTTTCATTAGCAACTACAGATGTTTGGAAATCTTGTTGTGTGTGTGAGTTGGATTCTGGTAAAGAATAAAATTTAGAGAAGGGAAAGGAGACAACTGCAGGTGAAGAAGTGGGAGACCGAGTGGATGCTGTGGTGGAGGCACTGCGTTTGCGAAGAAAGAGTAGTTTGATGTTTCCTAAAATGTGCAGAAAAGACATTATTCAAGTTTTCCGCTTCCAGTCACACACACACACACACACACACACACACACACACACACACACACACACATATACCTGTACATATTAATTTACCCTTCACTTCTGCTTTTTTACTGATTTAAAGTTTTTACCTCTTTTTCTCTTTCCTGATGGTTGATGTTTTCTTTTATTATTCAGGAGAATTCGACTCTTCAGTGCTGAATTGTCTAATATTCCTGTTGACTTTGTAAAAGATAAGTGGAGGTGTTTGTTAGTATTTAAATATTTAATTAAATGTGATATTACAATAATTGTTCTTATTTTTACAGTGTTTCTCACCTTGACAACAGACAGATCAAGTGGCAGGTCTTTGACTTTAGTCAGGTCAGTTTTATCATGTACATATACTACCATAAAGTAATTTTCCTGTAATTGTTCATATTCTAGTAAGTCTGGCATTTGTGCAACTGCAAAACCTTTTTGTGGTGTTTTGGGAAGGTCAGAAAAGGGTGACTCTTTAGGAGATGTTTCTTGTCTGGTCTGGATTACGCTGTCTATCTGACTGTCAGTAACACTGACTAGACTAGAACTAATTTCTGACTGCTCTTTGTCTGCTGATCGTGCCAGCTTTATGACTGCATTACATGGTCCGATATCATCACTTGAATTATGAGAATCCTCTCTTTGTGAATCGTCTTTGGCATCTGGATGGGCTGAGGGATTTATAACAGGCAGAAATCTTGCCCATTCATCTCCTGTACAAACCTCCTCCAGCAAGTTGATGGGCTCGAGGTCAAGCCTGAAATCGTTTAGTGTGAAAGTCCTGCATAAAAACATACCATATTAGAGTTAGATTTTTGACAGTTTTCAGTAAAAGGTCATCTAAAATAATCGTTTGGTCCATTGGACATTAAATTACCACCTGTATTATAAACTGAGTTAACTACATAAATTCAATCAAGGTTTCGTAATGCTTTACAAAGTAGATACGATCGCAAACTCAAATGGCAGCAAAAGCACTTTGAAATATGATATGATAAATCATGATGGTAAAAAATTCATTATAATTAAGAAAAATGAGACTCAAATATTTTACAACAAACACTGGAGCTGAAATGTCATTAAAGGGACTAATAGTCAGGGACTGTGGATTCAATTCCAGTCAACAAAAAAAAGGATAAATCTGATCAGCACAGTATCGATGCACACATTGGTATTTCTTCCGGACAACAATAAGCGTTAACAGAAGATTTGATAGCTCGTAGGATTGTAGGAAGTATAAAATAACATTTCTGCAATGTTTTGATAGTGTTGATCTTAAAGTCACAAAAACTTTTTTTTTGTCTATACCGTAGCACTGCTGATTTCATGATTTTGATCATAACATGCATAATGGTTGATCTGGTCACCAGTCTCCAGTGTCACCAATAGTCAGAGTTAAAAGTAATGGCTGTTTATTTTATATTATAATGTCAGCAATTTAAAGGCTGCAATACAAAAGGTAAAATATGACTCCATTAAAAGTTAAAGTGCTCCCTTTAAACTTTCACCTAAGTAAAAGTACAAAGGTATTTGCCCTTAAATATACTTAAGTATCAAAGTACTATGACAAAGTTTTAGGCTTTGTTGTCATCCATTTTTATTTGGATTTGGTTCTCCTTACTGACATTGTCACCCCATGCCTCTTCTTTCTGAGTGTATGAATGAGGGAAGTTCTCCGGGCAGTTGGTTCACACTCCAAGTTCTGTCCAGATTTATTTACCATGACATGATATAATAATTGACACGACCATGCAAATGAGTGGTTAAAAAAAGCAACATAGATGTTTCTTTTTTGCATGGATCCCCCATGCCTACGTCACCTCTGCCTAAATCCGCTCCTACTAAGCGGCAATCAAAACAACTTTAAAACAGAGCGCACGCTCTCACACAAAGATCTATAATAAAGGCCCACCTTTACCAAAGATTGACAAAATAGTCTAGAAATGCTATCCAAACCTATTACAGAAATGTTTTATCAGTAAAGAATCAGCTGTTTTATAAAAATGTTTAAATGTAACCATACTAGAAATGTGGCATACCTAAGATGACAAAACTTTGTGTGTGTACAAAAAGTTACTCTCACTCTCAGGTTGGAAAATGTTGGACACCGATGAATGAACTGCTTTGAAAGATGACAGACTATGTCAGATAATAATCATCTGGGTAAGAATATTATAAAGTACATGTACGTTTAGAGCAATATTTCACTGAATTTCCAGCAAAAGAAATACAAAAGGAAGGGAAAAAAATTTACTTTGGAAGTATTAATTATGAAAAATGCTAGCGTATTACAAACAGGCTTTTTGACAATTAGCAGTAATGGACGAAGTTCACAAACTATGTACTTGAGTAAAAGAGATACAGTAGGTAAAATATGACTCAAGTAAAAGTGAAAGTGCTCCCTTTAAACTTTCACTTGAGTAAAAGTGCAAAAGTATTTACCTCCAAGTTTACTTAAGTATGCAAAGTACTGATTAATTATGAATATAATTTTTCTATTATTATTTTTGTCACAAGACTCTTTCTAAATCAACTTAGTTTATGTGAAAAGACTAATGTTACTCTTTGCACACCAATGTATTAACATAATTATATTAATTAGTCACTGATTTATATCTTGCATTGTGTGTTTGTGGGTTTAAAGAACACGTATGACAGAGTGCCGAGAGAGGAGTTGTGGTATTGTATGAGGAAGTCAGGTGTGTCAGAGAAGTATATGAGGGTGGTGCAGGACATGTATGAGGACAGTATGACAGCAGTGAGGTGTGCAGTAGGAAAGGCAGACTGGTTTAAAGTGGAAATTAGATTGCATCAAGGATCGGCTCTGAGCCCTTTCCTGTTTCCTGTGGAGGTAGCAGAGCTGAAGATGTTGAGGTTTTTGTTAGGAGTGATGAGGATGAACAGGATTAGAAACGCAGGTAGGACGTTTTGGAGGCAAGGAGAGGGAGGCTCGATTGAGATGGTTTGGACATGTGCAGAGGAGAGACATGGGGTAAATCAGTAGAAGAATGCTGAGGATAGAGCCACCAGGAAGGAGGAAAAGAGAAAGGCCAAGGAGGAGGTTTATGATGTGGTGAGGGAAGACATGCAGGTGGTTGGTGTGAAAGAGGCAGATGTATAGGACATGGGGGGGGTATGGAGAAGGATGATCCGCTGTGGCGACCCCTAATGGAGAAGCCGAAAGAAGAAGAAAAAGAAGAGGAAGAAGAAGTCACTGATATATTTATCTATTAAAATGATTAAGTCTACTTCACAACTGCTTAAAAAAAATCGCACAAATAAGGCCATGGGTGTTGTGGCAAGTTATAGTGTTGAGTTTTTTCCATAATTTATTACTCTCAAAATGTTCTGCTTGCTGTTGAACCGATGCTAAACTGTATGTTCATGCAATGTAGATACCACCAACCGGCAATCAAAATAAGTTCAAAACAGAGCAAGAACTCAACCCTGATTGTTGGCTTGCTGTGTGATGACCAGTTAAACTTTTATCCACTCATAAATAAAAAAAAATGACTGATTTTAAGTAAATTTGAGTAAATGTAAATGAGTATATTTGACTTCGAAATGTAGTGTAGTTAAAATCTTGTAAATGGAATAAATGTCTCACCAAAAGTAAATACTTCAGTAAAGAACAGATATGCAAAAAAGCTACTTAAGTACAGTAACAAATTACATTTAATTTGTTACCGTCCACCATAGTCAATAAATAATTTGAGAATTTACTATTACGTTTGTGATTAAACAATTATATGATTGATTTTAAATACATTTTTGTAAAATGCACTGTGTGTACATATTCAACTCTCTGTCTATCTCTCTCTCTTTCTCGCTCTCTTTCTTTCTTTGCCTGGCTGGCTGTCTCTCTCTTTTGTGTGCATTGTATTTGCTATATTTAATAATTGCCTGCCAATGAGTGTTACTAGATCTGTGCTCTATGGTGCTTTGCTCTTGATAATTCAATTTCCCTTACAGGACTAAGTATCAGGTTCTGCATTTTGGAACAGAATGTGTGTGTAGATATGGATATAGATACTTGCCTTTGTAATTGGACATGCATCTGGTTGAAATTCCTCTGTTTAGGAGGGAGGGGTGGAGGCCCTGCTTCCTCTACAGATGTGACCTAGATAATGATTTATTTATTTGATTGGAAGCAATAGAAATGAATTGCGATTTCTGTTGCATTTCTAAAGTTTTCCATATTAAAGATTTTGTTTGAACTGAATAAACACAACGACTTACTGTATTTTCCCTCCAGCAAGATTGCTTCTCGTGAACAACTGTCCTATAAGTGAAATATTCCAACTCAGGTTTGTCTGAGCATTCTGAATGATCTGGCTCTTCAAAATTCCTCTTCGGTTTGTCTAACTCGGCGATAAGCAGATCATCACACTGGTTTGTGTCGACCCCGTGTCTACAGTGTTGAGCTGTTACATGAGAAGGATCTTGGAGCTTCTCTGAAGACTTTATTCTGTTCAGCATAGATTGAAGCAGACAGATGCCCTTGGGTGCTTGTCTTTCTTCAGTCATCTGAATGTGGAGGCACAAAACCAATCAGTGAAGCTTATCCACTTTAATGTTGCTAGTGTAGTCCGTTTTTATTTTTTAGAAATTATAGTTCGGTAATGTGGGCTTGACAAGGTTGGACCTCTCATGCCTGTATAATGCATGTTTATATAATGCATGCCTGCATTATATATATATTTTAAAGTATATTGCTTAATTTAATAAACCTTTTTAAAGTAAATATATGCTCTTGTATTGTATTGCAATTACATTAAAACAAAAAACCCAATTAACAAGCCTATTCTTACCGTTTCTGTTGTTTCTGTGGTGTCCTCATTTACTAAATCTTTTTCTGCTCCCAGTTCCCTCTCCTGCGGCTTAAGGGACTTACGATCAAGACTTCTTGGCTTCATCACCTCCCATTTTACTGCCTCTAATGTCATAACTCTATTAACCTCTTACCTTGCTCTCTAAACCACCCATACAGGTTTTCTGTCAAATGGCATTCTTTTACACACCAAAATATGACAGTGTATGGAGTTATAAAAACATCTAACATGGTAAATTTGTGCCGTTGCTGCAAAGTAGAGCAATGGTGAATTATGAATTTATCCACCAAGACCCTGACCAGGATCAAACAAACCCTGAATATGAAGATGATAGATTTACTACAGCACTTGTTTGCTTCCTTCCTCATTAAATAATGTTTTCCTACTCTATACACACAAAGTAATCACAATCCTACATATGTTTAAATGCATTTTGTAGCATTAGGTATGATCAAATATGGTGAAGTCCAGTGGTGTATTCAAGTTAATAAACACATTTACGATCATTTAAGATAATTTTCTGGACATTATGTATGGCGAAAACCTAAAAATGTCCTAGAATTAAATGGATGCACTACTGAGACGTTTTGTACCAATTTCACTTGTAGTCTTTTTAAATGCAAACATAAAATCATGATAATGATTAAAATCCTTTTTATTTATTTTTTTTTTTTTTAAAGATTAGGAGTCATTATTTCGCTTTCTGCCACACCTGAACCAGTTGATCGATAGCCCAATAACAAGCGCATATAAGGAACCAGGATAGATAGAGCAGGAAGACATTTAAAGTATGTATTAAATTCTTGACCATTTTTTGACCAACAATTTGTTGTTAAGAACGTTAAACGCTTAATTTGATTAGCCTAAAAATATGCACATTCCAACAAATTTGGTCTTTTTTTTAATATCCAGGCCTGAAAGAACACTAAGGACTGGGAGTAGAGTCAACCAAGTGTCCTGCAAATCGACCTTTAGAAAATTGTGTCAACTGCATTTACATCTAATCTTGAAATTAACAGTTTTCTTGACATTGCATACTGATCATTCTATTCCAATATGAAATAAAGGCTATGCTTCTGGTGGCCACCATGTGTCAGAAAAACGCTTCAATTTATTTTTGATAAAACTAAAAATTATGCATGTTTGTTTGTTTGTTTTTTTGCTATCATTTTTCAAATGTATGTGGATTGTATTATATCATATATTATAAGTAATTCAGTGCTCTTTTTTTTTTTTAAAGATAAGCAGATCTAACCTGGCCAGTTTTATTGCGTACATCCGGGAAATAAAAGTCCTCTCAGAATATATAGATATTGTAGTAAAAGCTCAGTTGTGTCCAGTGTTAATGTGTGTATTTGTGTTTATTGAAAATACATGAAAAAAGTGCATTGCTTACAAATCTACATTTGCATTCATCGTTGCCTTATAAAATGATATAGCTTTTTTAGGTAAGGAATTAAATTGTATATTAAATATACTCTTGGGCTCTGGTGCTTCCTATACAAGCGGATGTTGTTTTCCTGTCCAGATATTGCGGAAGAATACCAACCTGCGCACTTGTTTTTTTTTTAATATCTTGAATCAGGTAATTATTAAAAATGTCAGCAGTCGTGCACGTTTTGCTGCCGTTCTTGCTCTGCATCGCTTTGGCAAACACTGACATTTTCGACAATGTGCTGGTGGACATGTCCTACAATCACTACGCAGAGAAGAGAGTGGATCTGCTGCCTGCGTTTCTGGCCATGCCGTTTAACTGTCTGGTGAACGTGGGTTACATTGTGCTTGGTGTGTACTGGCTGAGCAGAAGGATAAAGGATCCCCGTGCGGCGTACGCAAAGGACGTGTTCGCGCTCATGGCTTTGGCGTACGGCCCGGTTCAGTGGACGCGCTTGGCCACGCTGCGCCGCGCGCCCTCCGTCCTGGATCAGTGGTTCACGCTGCCCATATTCGCCTGGGTGCCGGTGTGGTGTCGGGCCATTACGCACGGCTGGTCGGCTCGCTACGCGCTGATCGCGGAGATGTGCTCCTTGGCGAGCTACGCGCTGGCTCTGCTGCATGAGCGCGGCTTTGAGGTGGCTCTCGGAGCTCACATCGCCGCGGCGCTGCTGCAGGCGGCCGCGGCTCAGCGCACCGCCGGAGACGCGGTGTCTTTGCGTTACTTCATCCAGGCTGCGCTCTCGTGCGCAGGATTCGTGATTTTAAAGCTCCTGGACCACGAGCTGGCCAAATTCTCGCTCTTCCAAAATCTCACTGGACACTTTTGGTCCAAAGTGTGCGATATACTGCAGTTCCACTACAGCTTCTGCTTTCTGACGCAACTTACGCAAAATGCGCACAAACATGCCTCATAAAATCAGAGTGTATATGTATATATACACACACGTGTATAATTCAAGTCATCCACTTGCAACTTGACTTGATCTAAAGTGACACACACACACACACACACACACATACATCACTTTAGATCAATTCAAGTTTCAAGTGAATAGCACTTTTAACAATGAACATTGTCCCAAATCAGATTTACAGAGATTATACAACTTTAATTTATATGCAGGCCAGCAGCTGACTGTGGCAAAGGAAAAACTCCAAAAGACGGTACGAGGAAAAATCTTAGAGAGCAACCAGACTCAAAAGCCTTCCATGAATATTCATTTATTATCATTTCAGTTGAGGCTGTCACCTGTTCACTGATTGGTACTTAATTGCAGAACTGTTCATGCAAACTAAATACACAAACAATAATTGAAGTGATTATATATATATTAAGGTAGACACTCAAATGATTTGAATAATATACATTAGTAATACAATATTTTCAGAAGAAGAATGACAACTTAATTAATTATGGCATAAAAACAATAAAATGTTATTTTTCTTATGGATTACCTTAGTGGAAGTTTATTCATCCTACAGCTAAATGTTTAATGTGCTAAAATGCAAAGTTCAATTCTCAATATAATGATGCTAAAGCTGGGTAAGTATGAGCTATCATAGTAATTGCTAGTTTAAAATGGTTGTATTCATTCATTTAGCATATAATTACAATTGATTTAACAAATAAAACATAGGAGACTTTCATTCAGTCTTATTAAGTGCAATAAAATATTTTATACATAGAGCAGTTATTTTTTATTTTTATGTTACACCAACAAATATAGCAAAATTAAGCCAGTACAGAGATTTCTAGTACAATATTATATGACATTCTGGTCTTTTTTTTTAAGTTTTCATGTACGTGCATGAATAAAAGTAATTAAAAATCACATTAAAAACACTGCAGGAAAACCAGTGGCTCACATCTCTCTGTGTCTCCACATATGTTGTCCATTGAATCCACTAAATTAGAAATTAACGAATAAGTGAGTGCTTGTTTAACATTAATGCTTCAAAAATACATAGTTTAGTATATATGATTATTTGCACTAATGATTAATAACCACAAAATGTGAATGGGCCTAGTTTGAATATTTATGAATGTTTGTATAGATTGTTTAATTTTTTTAATGAATGTTAATTTTGTTTCTTTTCATTATTAAAGTAATACACTGTGGGCTTTAAAACCTAATTGCATGAGGTTGTATTTGCTGCAATGCTTGAAATATTCCAATGGTTTACAAAAAACATTAAATCACAACTGAATACAAATCCATTATTTGAAATTAAGAGATACGTAGTAGACATATGATTTATGTTTCTGAGAAAAGGTGGTAATCTATTTTAAAAAAGAATAATAATAATAATGACAACGTCATTTTGGCTTTTCAACAAAATGATATTTATTGATCTTAGTCTCTGTTTCACATCAATATTATGTGTCTATTTTTGTTATGCTAGTCAGTACAGGTTCAGGGATGGTAGACTTTCTGCTGGTCCAAAAAATTGCAAGTACTGCCTCTCGAAACTCTTGGTTAGTGCAGTAAATGATAGGGTTCAAACTACAGTCCAGATATGCCATTATTGCTGAAAATGTTCTCAGCCACTCAGGAGATGGTGACAGATCCATCCTCCCAAGAAGAATCAGCTGCAATATGTTTATGACAACACAAAATGTTGAATTAGTTAGTGCACTAATAAATAATTGTAAAAATTAAGTCAACTGTTTTCAGCTGACTGTTTGTATAAACCTGAGTGCAAAATCTGACATAAAATAAATCGCCATAGGGAATGTAATGACCTTAAAGTGTAATTAAGGTAATAAAACACAGCTCCCAGCACATAAATATAATGTTTATAGCAGTAGGAAAAAAAACTAAGAAGGTTCAATTAATCACTTTAAATGGTCTTCAGTTTGTCCCCCTTAGAAAACTATCAAAGTTTGAATCCTACAATAAGACACTTTACAAGTATAATTCACTGTGTAAAAGGTAGAACTGTTTCACACCTCAAAAACAGATTTTTGTTTGTATGTTTTATAAAGATTTTATATTTTTATGCATCTGCAGTTAACTTTCTTTCTTTCAGCTTCTCCCATTAGGGGTCTCCACAGCGGACCATCCGCATGTTTGATTTGGCACGTTTTTACACTGGATGCCCTTCCTAACGCCACCCTCCCAATTTATCCGGGCTTGGGACCGGCACTAAGGCTTGTGCAACCCTAATGGCTGGGGTTGGTTACAAAATCCATTTCCAGTTAATGTAAAGGACCACTCACCTCTGACACAGCAAAAGGAGTATAGCAGAACAGATAAGTTCCCACCAACAGTGACGTGACAGATGACAAATCAGTCTGACTACAGAACAGAGAAAAGAGTTTCTGAAAGCCATTTTTTTGTCTCAAATGGTAAAACACTGTGCAACCTACTCACTTTAAATTTGTGCCAATATTTTTTTTTAAAGCTTCCTACTTTGTGAGTGATTAGACTGACTCACTGAATCAGTGTACACTCTGGGCTTGAAAGAAATCAGCTCCATGCCTTGCTGTAATTCTATGTATTTTTCTTATTACATGTAACAAATTACACACTGCCTCAACACAGATTCCACTCCAACATATATTTATAAGAATGAACTCATACTCAGAGTTCAGAGTGTCTTTATAATTTTACATGCTATTGGCAGTGCTAGGTTCCACAAAAGTTCTAAATTATTCCTAAAGCACTTATTAATAGCAATGAATCTAATGTCAATTCTTTCAATTAAACCTTATATAAAAAAACTCATGGATTTTTTTTTTTATCTCTGAAAGATGATCATGTTTACCGGGCATTTTTCAGCCTTGGTCATGGTCGTGCATTTTTGATTGTTTAGTAAAAACTAGATAGTGTCAGAAATGGTGATAAAATGTGCTTAAATATTTGTGCATGCGTACTGTCAGTGCATCTTCCTAAAAAAGAATACAAGCTTAATTCATGGAAAAAGAGCTTCATAATTAGAATTATTATGAGTGTCTAAATTCATCATACCTGGCACAGTTCTTCCCATAGCCAGCCCAAGTTAAAAAGGAGCATGCGATAATGAGCAGCAGAGATGGGAATATCGTGACTGCTAAGGAGGAGAGGATGTAAATCATCATGTCGGAGTAACTGCTCTCCCAAAACACAGCACACAGCATCTCTGCAGGGTCAAACCTATCACACAGTTGTGATTCAAAAATATTATTCTCTTTGTTAACAACTTAAACCAAACATTGGAGAAATAGTTTTTTCTCTAGGCTGTGTTGAATATTTTCATGAATCAAATTTACCTAACCCAATCATAGATCACTGGAACCACGCCAAACACAGCACCTAACAACCAGGTAGCCGAACATGCCAATATTATGATGACAGAGAAGCATCTTCTAGTAGAGGCCAGGCCAGTATATTGCTGGACACAGAGGATAGCTGTCATTCAACAGACAGAAGAAAAGAAAATGAATTGATTAAATAAAAAAAGGTCAATATGCGCATTTTGGCAATTGTCAAATGATATAATATGTACATAATAAATAAAACATAGTAAGGTTTTATGTTCTAAGAAAACTATATTGACTGGTGTGTAGAAGCTCAGCACAAAACAGAAGTCATTATAACAGCGTGTTTCAAAATGTTGACCAACAATACAAGTTATGGATTTATTAAAGAGAAATATCAAACTTTTGTGGAACATAAGATGAAATATTAATTTTATTAAGTTTTGTTGGATTTATTCAAATTAGGATTCCATAATGTATGACATTACGTAAATCTATTTCTAATTTGCTTTTAGGACAGCAAAACTGAAAAATATATTATAATAATTGTTGTTATTTATAAAGACGCTATGTGAAGTTCACATGTGGCATTGTGGCTATATTGGTCTACCATTGCCAATGGTTTAATTTCTCACCTATGCTTCCAATGGAGGACGTGATGAAGGTGAACTTGAACAGGCTGACCACCTCACACCATGGTGAACTCTGACCTCCGGTCAGGACAGCCAGTAAAGAACCGGTCATTATCAGCATGGCACAACACAAGTCAGAGAGTGTGAGACTGACAAATGGGAGCCAGTAAACACACTGATATTGATTCCTACACTGGGAGAGACAGAGGTAAAGACCAAAAATGATGCAGAAGTCACTTTATATTTTCCTGTGGCTGTTAAAGTGCTGAACAGTTGATTCAATAATGCCTTGTCACACCATCCTTAAGTTACATTTGCACTACTGTACATTCCACCCATATTTATACTGTATATACAGTGTCATGCATACATTCAGATTTTTACATAACTATATCATGTCTTTTAAGTATATTATCTTCTGACATGTCTGTCTATGCATAATCTTGTATATTACAATATCTACCATATATTATTCCCTACTGTACCTTCTGTACTTTATTCACCCTCACCCCTGTATATATGGACCTCATACCTTATTTATCCACTGTTATCTATTGTACGTGGGCCACTTATGCATTTCATTGGCTCTGTACATGTACATTGCACAATGGCAATAAAGTTGAATCTAATCTAATCTAATACTGTTATATATAATCATTGTTCTGAAACAATTTGATTTGGCTTTCATTTGCAAAAACACAAACTTACCTACATTTAAATGACATTGAACAAAAATATAAATGCAACACTCAAACAATACATAGTATGTATTAATAAAATCATATATGAATGGAATCCAGACAAACAAAAATGGGTTTTAGTAAACAGTTGATTACATTGGGGAACACAATTATTTGATGCCTTGCTGATTTTGTTAATTTACCCCTTACAAAGAAAATGAACAGTCTGGAGTTTTTATGGTAGGTTTATTTTAACTAAAAGATTTTCAAATCACATAAGCTAATATTTTATTCACAATAGAACATAGAGAACATGAATGTTTAAACTGAGAATTATTTTCACATTTATGCACAAAATGAGGTCATTTCAAATTTGATGCATGCAAGATGTCTACCAACAGCAAGAAATCTGACTACCACACACCTAAATTAGTCTTGTACCTTTAGGAAAAAAATCCTGATATCAACTTGTTATGTGTATAAAAGACACCAGTCACAAAATCAACCTATTCCATTCAAACCTCTCCACCACCATGGGCAAGACCAAAGAGCTGCCAAAGCACATCAGGGACAAGACCTGCAAAAGGCTAAAATGGGCTACAAGATCATCACGAAGAAGCTTGGTGAGAAAGACACCACTGTTGGCGCGATAATTCGAAAATGAAAGAAGTACAAGATAAGTCAATTGTCCTCCCTCTGCAGCTCCGTGCAGAATATGCCATAAATGATGTAAAGCCAAAGCCTGGAAAAAGACACTTTGCGTTCAATCATCATTCTTAACATCTTTTTTGTCTGCAAAAAATCTTTAATTGTATTAACTACTGTATCAGCTGTCTGTCTGGTTTCCAAAGTTCTCAGAGGTGAAGTTTGCCTTTTATATTTTTGTTCAGCAATAATACATATTGGATGATTTACAATCATTTTAATATGTACTCCTTTCACACTACATACGGAATACAATATTTATTGAATACAAATATAATAACAATAAACATTCCTCTTAAATCCCTGATAAAATGTAAAAAAGAGTTAAGAAAATTGAAGAGGAACTAATAAATGCATCATTTTTCTCACCACCATTTTAACAATTAGGATCAGGCCATTTCCCAGAATTCCCAGCACAATCTCAATGCTAAGAATGACCACGAGCACAGACTTCTCCACACTGGACCATGACTCTTCCATAAATTCACTGGTGTTAGTTGTAGCCACTAGAAAAAGAGAACAGCAAAGATAGTCATAAAATGGTTATTTTATATTTGTTTCTCAGTTTATTCTATTATGTCATAATTTAGGCCATGGTTTTTCTTATGGTAACAGAAATACCGTAGTCCAAAATGATCATCAAATGATTTAAGGTTCAAGGGCACCCCAGAGAAAGTATATATTGTTTACTTTTATCTGGAAATTGCACCAGATTGGAAACATATCTTATATAAAGTATATAAATGTATAATTTGGTGAAAAGTAAAATATGAAATTTTATATGTGTATGTAGCAGAAATGTAGCATGTATTTCTATCATATATTTGTATCATATTAATCTATCGATTTTTATTATAGCAGTTGTTATTACTGTTAACGAAATAGTTCTAATGTGAGTGGAAATTTGCATCATTCAATGTTTTTTTACATCACATTCAAAAATAAAAACACAAATGATAAATGTATATTTTCCCCACTATTAACATACATTATTTAACACTTTTATTAAATATCCAAACATTTGAAACATGAACGGCAAAATGCTAATGTGTGATATTATCAGTGAAAACAATATAACAATTTAAATGCACGGTTAATGTTAACTACAAAGTCAGCACAATAAATACACACAACAGTAAAATACACAATACACAAGAACTTTACACTTATTTTCCTGGATCATTTCAAAATGTCATTTAAATAGCAACAGTATAAATGACAGTAAAACAAATGTGATGATCTGCAACTATATTTACTATTGGCACTGGCAGTCCTAACCCTAACCCTAGAGTTCCAATAATAGAATAAAACTTTATTATTTAAATACTCACTTTCTCAGTAAAGAAGCAGTCTCTCAAACCACAGTCCAATAATAACTAATATCAAATGCTAAAAAAGGGATGTGCATACACACATCAACGCAAGTGGGATAAACACCGCCCCTGATTTTAATTAAACTTATACTGCTTCATTAAGCATAAGCAATAAACCCCTTATTCTGCTGTTTCTACTTCATTTCATGACGCACACAGGTACATGTTTGTGTTACTATCCTTGTGAGAACCTTCCAGCGCTATAATTTTTCATGCTTTTGCTTATAAAGTTTTGGTGACATCTAAATCACAAAACACATTTGCATTGTGTGTAACAAAAAAGTCTTCTACAGCATAGTAAGAATGAAGAAGGATTGTTTTTTACATCATATGAAAACATGCAGCATGCCAAAAGTCCCGTCAAAAAAGCAATCCCGCCACTTTTGACATTTGTATGTTGTTTTATAAGGTTTGATCGTAAGTTATATATACAAATCTATGTAGCAGTGCTTTAAAATTTTAAACCAAGAACCAAGTAGAACCTAACAAATGTCCCTTAGTATTAGTCCCTTAGTCCCTTCAGTAGTCTGCAACAGTCACATGCAAGACATAATTCAGTTATGTATACATAAAAAGAGTACAACATGCAGTGAACAGTAAGTGTGGTTGTGGTGGTTCAGTGTTTAAAGCTCTGGATTTTTTTATCATAAGGTTTAAGCCATAACACTGCCCAGCTGCCATTGTTAGGCCCTTGAGCATGACACTTAAAAAAGCCTATCTGCTCCATGGGCTCTGACCCCAACTTTCCTGGCATATGTGAAAATTGTATACTTTCATTTGAAATGTATAAAGCACTCTATCTATATACATTTACAGCATTTGGCACACACCCCTATCCAGAGTGACTTACAACTGAGCTTCAGGGCCCTGCAGTGGGGGCTTGGTGGTTCTGGGATTTGAACCTTCCAATTCAGAGTCCAAAACCTTAACCACTGAGTAACCACTGAGTCCTTATATGTATGTGTTTGTGTGTAAAAAGCGAAAATAACGCTCCAATTATTTATAAGAAAGAAGCCTGCATTTTACTTATCACATATACACTACAACACAGTGAAATTTCTTTGGATATCCCAGCTTGTTCGTAAATTGGGTTTAAAGCGAAGGGCCAGCCATTATTCATTAACCCTGGAGCAATGGTAGCTTGCAATGGTAGCTTGCAATGGTAGCTTGGTGATTCTTGGGCTTGAACACCCAACCTTAACCACTAAACCACCACTTCTCTCTAATAGTTTTTTATAATAATTATTAATAATAATGAAGCTTAAATTATTGAATTTAAGTACTTAGCAGTACAATAATATGTCAAAGAAGACAACAGAACAAGATTCATAATCTAAAGGTCAATGAAAAAAACACATAATATCAGACAATCTGATATTAAGTCCCTTTTCACTTCCTTTAAGTACACGCCGGAACCTTTTAACTCAAAGGCCTCAAAAACTTGTACTATTCTTAAACCCATTGTTCGAAACCTTTGATATTTTATGGTGATAAAGGTATGCTTTTTATGCTTTTGTAATGTCTGTATGCCTTCACTCCTCTTCTTTGTTTTTGCATCTGTTTCGTGATTGTTTATTGTTCGTTTCCTGTTTGCAATAAAAAGAGAGGGGTTAAAAAAAAAAAAAAAAAAAAAGAAAAAAAAAAAAACAAAAAAAAAAAAAAAAAAAAAAA
>MU551704.1:3928397-4012501 GCA_024362625.1 Silurus asotus
TTTTTTTTTTTTTCTGTTTGCAAAAAAAAAAAAGGGGTTAAAAAAAAAAAAAAAAAAAAAAAGCAGACAAACAAAACCAAACAACAACAACAACAACAAAAAAAAAGGAAAATTTGGTCACGTGGTCAGGGATACTTCCGGTGTCTCGGATGTGCGTTTCCTAACCCGTCCGCTGTTCTGGTTTAGAAGGCCAAATAGCGACAACCCGGTGAGTGTCTTTTGAATTAAAGTGTGCAGCTTGGTCTTTATAAGATTTTAACGCGTAGCCATTTTTCATCTTGTAGCTAAAACTCGTTGTGTATTATCTGGTCCAGACAAACCTGATGCTAACTGCGGATTTTGGGTGCAATAGCATGACAGTCATTGAAAGTCCTTGAGAGTGCAGCAGTCAGTCTGTGTGTATGTTCGTGTAGAGCAGTGTTTTAAATCTCATCCCAGAGGACAGGGGATATATTTAATCCTCTATTTATCAACTTAAATGTCAATGTATACAGAAAATGTGTCATTGCACTGCTGTTTGAGTGTTCATCTAAACAAGCTAATGTTTCTTATACTAGCTAATCGTTTTTGAGACCTGTCCCCCCACGTTATTCTATATATGTTTGGGTGTGTTACTTCCAGAATATTATTAATTTTCACGCCTGCAAGCACATTAGGACGAAAAAAGTATCTATATGCTGTTATATGATTTTAAATATGGTTGGGAAACAGATGATGGGACCTGACTTCAACGGAACTAATGTTGTGTTTGTGTTTCCACCGGTACAAAACTTCGCGTCCGTGTGGTGGCGTGTGAGTCGTGTAATGTAGTTTTCCCCCATTTTTATAAGCATCTCTAAAAACATTGAACGTTTCTGAACAATGCAGCGCAGAAGAAGCAGGATTCATAGTTGCTGAATTCCAAATGGTTTTGTATTCCCATGGTTTGGGAATCTGATGAAAATGTTCCAGTAATGACAATATGAAAATAGTGACATTTACCACGTTTGACCACAAGGGGCAGCAGCAAACAGTTTTGAGAATCGTGCAAACAATTTTTGTTATTAAAAAAAGTAATCCTGACTATCATCAAATTGTAACCTATAACAATTTCATAGGGTAAATTCACAAATAAAAAATCCACATGCCAACACCAAATAATCGAAGGGTTTATGTTCAAATATAATTGTTGAATATAAGTGTATGTCTTATCGCATTAAAAAAAAAATCAGGACCAGATCCGTCTTTTATTAAAGGTTCACGATATGGCAGTGTTACTTATAGCTTGATTAAAGCTGTAATAGGCATTGAAATGTATTGTATATTTTCACTGTATTAGTTTCACCAATCTATAAACCTGCATGTTATATTTTTTTTATATAATCTTCCCCCTATTTTCTTCACTTACTAAATTTTTTTATGAGATTGACCTATTTAACAGCAGTTGCTTTTGCAGATTCGAGTTTAATGTACCTTTTCACTAATGTAATTAACCCTATTAAAGATTTCATTTGACTCACCCTTATATTACGCTAGTTTACCTGCATGTAAGAAACAACAAAAAGGTGTGTAATGTTAGAGTAGAGCAACTAGATTCATATATATCATATCCCATTCCCGGTCCTAAAATCCATTTACTTCGTTAATATAGTAAAATTTCAATCTGCTTTTTGACTAAAGTGTGTTTTATTCCAGGTGTGATGGCTGCAACGTTACGTCTTCTCTATTCTATGTCCAGGCCAGGTATGATGCTTAAATTCTGGAAATGCATTCTGGTTTATTGTGTACATTTGAATATGTTTTATATTGTGTTTATTTTTTCCCCTCTCATCTTTTGTAGTGAGCCACAATCTTGTGCGTCCTCTCAGTTTATCAGCGCAAAGAGAGGGTTACAGTAAGTTTAATCTTATTAATCAATGCACACAAAATCAGAAAATTAGGCACTATGTTACAAACAAGTTCAATACAAATGAAAATATTATATACAGTATCTCACACAAAAAAAAGAACAACCTGACATTTCAGCTATTATTTTATTATATGTTCTTATGGGACAATACTATACAAAGGAACATTAGGATATACTTTAGAGTAGTCAGTGTGCAGCTTGTATAGCAGTACAGATTTACTGTCCTCTAAAAACATCTCATTAAGCAGCCATTATTGTCTAAATAACAGGTAGGACAGTAAATCTATACTGCTTAACAAGCTGCACATTGACTACTCCTAATGGATCCATATAAGTTGGGAAGAATGAACAGTGAAGGAAAACAAAACAAAACAGGGAACACTTATGGCAACATATGAATATAAAAGTATACAAATGGGATAAATGAGCAGGAGTTTGTTTTCTATGTTTTATGTCGATTGTATCTATTTGACGTTAAGTGGCAAAATATATAAATGTTTTGATTTCAACAAAAACCTGACTTGACCCATGCATTCATTCTGTGCATTATATAATCCCTCTTTCTCTGTAGAATTTGTGAATGCTCAGGAACCTCTCAATGATATGAAGTCCATCACAGATCGAGCCGCTCAGACCCTGCTTTGGACAGAGCTGTTCCGAGGTCAGTAATTCAGTTTTATCTTTAAAACCCCAATGCACATGTACAGACTCTGGGTTTAGAACATCTGTACTATTATAAGAAAACATTACCTTTCATTCTATTTTTCCTAAACATCATTTAAACCATGTATGCTTTACAGTTTATGAAACTTGTCATTAATTAAGATCAAGTCACACCAAATTGTCATGGAATTGGATTAAAAAAATTTATGCCATATTTTTTTATTTATGTTTTAGGTTTGGGAATGACTATGAGTTATCTTTTCCGGGAGCCTGCCACCATTAACTACCCGTTTGAGAAAGGTCCACTGTCCCCACGTTTCCGGGGAGAGCACGCTTTGCGCCGGTACCCGTCTGGAGAGGAGCGCTGCATCGCCTGCAAGCTGTGTGAGGCTATCTGTCCTGCACAGGTATACGCAAACATACTCACAGACATGCTCCTTCTATAGCTTAATAATCTTTAAACTACATTGGTAGCTTTACACATTTTCTTTCTAGGGGTTTTGTCGCATTTGTGATTTAATAATGATGGACAATAGTCAAGGTTATTTCTATAGTGCTTTTCACAACAGACATTGTCTCAAAGCAGCTTTACAAGATTTAACTATCGAGGTGAATGATGTGTGTTTAGCCCTGATGAGCAGCCATGGCGACTGTGGCAAGGAAAAAACTCCCTTAGATGTTATGAGGAAGAAACCTTGAGAGGAACCAGACTCAAAAGGGGAACTCATTTGGGTGATATCGAGAGTGTGATTATAGTCTTTATACAACACAGAACACTGGAGAGTAAGAACTAACAGTTTGACAGTCTTATAATAATAGTAAAAACAATATTTAATAGATTATAAATGATCTATCTATCTATCTATCTATCTATCTATCTATCAATAGAAATATAGGAGTAAAATGTGCATTGTATGGTGCAGTAAATATGCACTAAAGATTTATGATTAAACTCTTGATGTCACCCAGATGAGGATGGGTTTCCCTTTTGAGTCTGGTTCCTCTCAAGGGTTCTTCCTAATAACATCTAAGGGAGTTTTTCCTTGCCACAGTCGCCATGGCTGCTCATCAGGGATAAACACACACCCTGACTGTTGATTTCTGTAAAGCTGCTTTGAGACAATGTCTGTTGTGAAAAGCACTATAGAAATAAACTTGACTTGACTTGACTAAACCAGTGGATGTTCAAAAATTGCTTATAAAAAAAAAAACTCTATTTCTAGTTTTCATTAACATTCATTAAAAACTTTTAACAAAAGTTTGTCGACCCATTCCACATTTAGTCCCAATTTCTGTTGTAGTAACCTTTATTCTTTTATTAAGATATTCCATAGATTTTGGAATGTAGCTGTGGATATTTGTGCTCATTCAGCCAAAAGGCTGTTTGATGACGAGGCCTGTCAGTGTTCCAATTTATCCCAAGGATGTTTAATTGAGGTCAAAGCCCAATTGCAGGCCACTCAAGATAATTCGGTCAAACCCATGCAAAGCATATCTTGCTGGAAGAAAATGTAATGCTATGACCTCCAAAGACATCCTATACAATTGTGCGCTTCTAACTTTGTGGTAAGAAGAACCACGTATGGCTGGAATAGTCAGGTGTCCTAATACTTTTGTCCATATTACACATTTCAAGTGTAATATCAAAAGAAAATGTCGTTTGACCAAATTTTTTGTAAATGTATAAAACGTGCATCTATCTGCTCTCATTTTCCAGGCTATTACAATCGAAGCTGAACCCCGTGCTGACGGAAGCAGGCGAACAACACGTTATGACATTGACATGACAAAATGCATCTACTGTGGTTTCTGCCAGGAGGCCTGTCCTGTCGATGCAATTGTAGAGGTAAGCTTTAGTCAATCTGCTTGTTTCCAATATATAGTTTAATGTCTTAATGATTATTTGTGTGTTTTTTAAGACAGCCATGTTTCACTATTTCTTTTTTTTTTTTTTTTCCCCTCCCTTTTACCTTTCTATCTTTTATTCAGGGGCCGAACTTTGAATTTTGTACAGAGACTCACGAGGAACTTCTCTATAACAAGGAAAAGCTACTCAATAATGGAGACAAATGGGAGGCTGAAATTGCAGGGAATATTCAGGCCGACTATCTTTATAGATAGACGAGCTGTCTGGGTCCTGGCACACACACACACACTGACTGACTGACTGACTGACTGACTGAATGACTGACTGAACAAATTTTAGCTCTCCATCAATAAAGATCATTGATAAATTGGTCAGCATCTACTCCTAATTAAGGTTAAGAGGCTAAATGGATTTCAGCACAGACACCATGGAATACTGATTGACTCTTCAATAATTAAGATGGTAAAAATACAATGTATGTCCAGAAAGTCCTATCAATCCTAAAAGCTCTTTTTCAAAAAAACAAAAAAAGAAAACATGGCACTTGGATACTGTATTTCGGTACAAAACCACTGGCTGACACATACATAGGAGTACAGTTTCCTCAACACATTGTACACATACACGCTTTCTCAGAAGCCCACCTCAGAAGGGTGCGACATGTGAGACAAAAAATACTTGACATTACACGCACAGCTCAGCAATAGAAGTGTTGCAGAAAGAACATTTGTGTTGTTACTCTGATGTTAGGACTTACAGAATGACAGACAGGATTGTGTGTCCTTATAATAACTGTACAAAATACCTGTATTGAATAAATTAATGTTGGGAAAAACAGAGCTTTCTTCTTTTACCATCATGTGATCTTGTTTACTGCATAGCACTTTTAACAGTGGTCCTTGCCTCAAAGTTGATCAATAATGAGCAAGCGAGCAGGGAGATAGTAACAAGGAAAAATTTTGTCGTAAGCCATTGTAACCGATTGTTTATTTTAATTACAGTCCAAATCCATTTTCATCGTTCTTGAGTTAACCCTCGACAATGAACTCATGGTTCTTTAGACTGTTCATCTCCAACTGAAAAGAACTTCATGCAGATGTAGCACTTCAGGATAAATCAGAACGGAAAGAAGAAAAGGGCAAGATCATTTGGTGCTTTAGAAGCATGCTTGATTTAACAGAGAGAAAGATGTATTGTTTGCTTGCTTTACTACATTTACGGTAACATTTAACATAATATTTAAGAACACTGCAGTATGATGAGTGCAAGTAGAGACTTTGCATGATTCATCACTTTACATGTATTTTTGGGTTTTACAACTGGTCACCTGATCTAAAGGTGTTTAAAAAAAGATTAAATGATTGCATCTATCATTAACATTTTTGCATTAGTGTTAAATATTGTAAAACAATTTGGGGATGGGGTTAGTAGTATAAACATTTTACATAAAAATTCAATTGAAGGCTGTTAAGACTCAAGGAGGAAAATAATAATATTGTGTGATATTTGATCATGACTAATCTATTTTTATAATTAATCACCACTTTTATTAATATATAAATATATAAATTCATGGATACTAACACCCTCTCAAATTTCCTGTTGGGGGACTAAAGGAATTTTTTGCTACAATGTATGCACTGCGCATGCGCCGTATTTGCTTTTTCGTCGGTAATTGAGAGTCGTCCATGAAGAGACAGATTAAAACGCACCATGCAGGGTTGCCAGGTTGTTGTTTCTTTAGTTATTTAATATAGATCATTGCATAGAAAAAAAATATCCAAAGAATACAATCGGATCCAGTATGCATTTTCACCCGGTATATAAAAATATAACTTTATTTAACAAGAAAAACGTTTTAACTTTTATGAATCACAATTAAATTAAACTGCGTAAACATAATACAAAATAATATAAATAATGCATACAGTACACACATGTTGTATTTGAAAACCTGTGAAACATGCAAAAAAGAAATTGCAAATTATAAAAAATATATAAATGATATATAATAATATATAAAGATTTTTACTCGAACAAAAGACGTGTTTTGGAATTTATTCATCATTTATTTATACAGAAGTCGTTGTGTAATCTAGACTGGAAACTGAAGTACAAATCTGGCAACTCACAACTGTTACTCTAATCCTTTGTGAGAGGCTTAGAAATACTACATGCAGAAGGCACTGCATGTCATATTGTTTATTTTTTGACTCTGTAAATAAACATTATTGCCTATAATTTAAGCATTAAATCTGTTTAAAGTTAAATAATAATATGTGGTTTCATTTGATAATATTTTTTCCAGTCTGACCATTGATATTTATTTCAATTTTTAATTGAAATTTACAATCATTTATTTAAAATTAGACCAAGATGAAGGACCGACTGGCACAGCTGAAAGAAGTAAGATTTCCATTTCTGTTTTAATCAGTTAAATTATTTAGAATGCGATATCTATCTTTTACAATGTCAGAAAAGGGTCAGTAATGTGGTCACTACAAGATGCCACTACAAGATGTTTCTGTTAATGGTACATCTTTTGTACAAATAGTTCATAAATTGTAATTCGAAAGGTGACTGTTGTATACTCCAAAAGCTAATTAAAAGTACATTAACAGCTTTTAATGTCCAGTTATGTTCTTTAATAATCATTATCATGGTACTCTGCAATTACATTCCTGTGTACAAGATACACTACAGGTAAAATAATAATAATAATAATTGTAAATAAATGTACAGTTTATAGCTTTTATTTCTGAGAGTGAAAATGTAGACAAATCATTCATTCAAGTAAACATTTTTATAATAATAAATGCCAGATCATGCCAGACTGGTGTGTTTGTCATGAGGTGAAACCCATTCATTGTAAACTATTCATTTATGAATTGTCATCAGCCTAAGGCTGTCTTTCTTCTCATTTCAATTTCATTTGAATGTGTTAAACAATTCGACAACACTGGCATTCTCAGGCATTCTGCCAGTTTCCTCCTACACAACATAGTGGGGTAAAGGGGGTAGAGAGGATTTAGGAGATTAGGGGAAATGACTTCTCCCATTCTAGGCCTTTGCAAATGGCATATGATCTGGCCACCATCTTTTCCACAGTGCAGACCTATTTAAGCCATTGTCTTTGATTTGCTCCAAAATGGGTCACTGGTAGTATGTTTTGGTGAGTTTGTGTTTGACTGTAAGTTCTTCTATCAGAAAACAGATCAATCACCTGATGATGTGGAGATCCAGTTGGAAAATAAGGAATTTATGGATGAGTTCTTTTCTCAGGTATGTCGGTCAGTCTTAGCAGTGCAGATATACTTTAAGGGGAGGCTCATATGTTTATTGATTGTGTGTGTGTGTGTGTGTGTGTGTGTGTGTGTGTGTGTGTGTGTGATTTTTTATCAGATTGTGGAGATCCGCACCAGTATCGATAAGATCGATGAGCATGTGACTGAGATCAAGCGGCTGTATTCTGTCATCCTCTCTGCACCTACCTCTGACCAAAGTAAAACTTTCTATTCATCAATCACAAATATCCTCACAATATAGTTTTAGTTTTGCTGCTCATTAACCCCTTAAAGTCATCTCTTTCTTTTTCTCCAGAAATTACTGTTGATAATTGCTAATTGTTGCTATTTTACTCATTTCCTAACTTCAGTAATTTCATTTTTTTGACCTAATGTTCTCTTTGCTTTTAGAGACACAAGATGACCTGGAAGCTATCACCAATGAAATCAAGAAATTGGCCAACAATGTTCGCAATAAACTCAAAAGTGGGTTTTTGTTTACAAAAAGGAAAATCAAAAGCCACACCCACAACTAAATAATGTGTACTGGGTAATGGTTAAATAAACCATTGATACAGACTGTATAAATAGTATACAAACCCATTTCCAAAAAAGTTGGGACACTGAACAAATTGTAAATAAAAACAGAATGCAATGATGTGGAAGTTTCACATTAAATATTTTATTCAGAATACAACATAGATTGTTGAACATACAATGTTTAAACTGAGAAAATGTATAATTTTAAGGAAAAAATAAGTTGATTTTAAATTTAATGGCATCAACACATCTCAAAAAACAAGGCCATGTTTACCACTGTGTGGCATCCCCTCTTCTTTTTATACCCGTCTGCAAACATCTGGGGACTGAGGAGACAAGTTGCTCAAGTTAAGGAATAGGAACGTTGTCCCATTATTGTCTAAAACCGGCTTCTAGTTGCTCAACTGCTTTGGTCTTTTTTGTCTTGTCTTTCTCTTTATGATGCGCCAAATGTTTTTTATGGGTGAAAGATCTGGACTGCAGGATGGCCATTTTAGTACCCGGATCCTTCTTCTATGCAGCCATGATGTTGTAATTGATGAAGTATGTGGTCTGGTATTGTCATGTTGGAAAATGCAAGGTCTTCCCTGAAAGAGACGACGTCTGGATGGGAGCATATGTTGTTCTAGAACTTGGATATACCTTTCAGCATTGATGGTGCCATTCCAGATGTATAAGCTTCCCATGCCACACGCACTCATGCAACCCCATACCATCAGAGATGCAGGCTTCTGAACTGAGCGCTGATAACAACTTGAGTTTTCCTTGTCCTCTTTAGTAAGGATGACATGGCGTTCCCAGTTTTGCAAAAATAACTTTAAATTTTGATTCGTCTGACCACAGAAAAGGTTTCCACTTTGCCACAGTCCATTTTGAATGAGCCTTGGATATGGCCTCTTTTTTTGACCTATAGAGTTTTAGCTGGCAACGGGGAATGGCACGGTGGATTGTGTTCATAGACAATGTTTTCTGAGCCCATGTTGTGATTTCCATTACAGTAGCATTCCTGTATGTGATGCAGTGCCGTCTAAGGGTCCGAAGATCACGGGCATCCAGTATGGTTTTCTGTCCTTGACCCTTACACACAGAGATTGTTCCAGATTCTCTGAATCTTTGGATGATATTATGTACTGTAGATGATGATAACTTCAAACTCTTTGCAATGTTCTCTGAGAAACTCCTTTCTGATGTTTCTCCACAATTTTTCGCTGCAGCATTGGGGAAATTGGTGATCCTCTACCCACCTTGACTTCTGAGAGACACTGCCATTTTGAGAGGCTCTTTTTATACCCAATCATGTTGCCAATTGACCTAATAAGTTGCAAATTGGTCCTCCAGCTGTTCCTTATATGTACATTTAACTTTTCCGGCCTCTTATTGCTACCTGTCCCAACTTTTTTGGAATGTGTATGTCTCATGAAATCCAAATTGAGATCCACTGAAATCTATTTAAAAAATTTTTTATATTTTATCTATATTCTTTTGTGAATAAAATATAAGTTTATGAGATTTGTAAATTATTACAATTATTTTTTTATTCACAATTTGCAAAGTGTCCCAACTTTTTTGGAATCGGGTTTGTAGTATGAACCATTATAAAATAGGGGATTATAAAATAGAAAATGTTTACTGATTCTGCTACTCTCTTGTCAAATTAATGAACAGAATGATAACTGTATAAATAAAGAAATAGATCATTTGCATGTAAACATTTTTTTTTGTGCATTTTTAGCGCCACAAAAGAAATGAATTTATTACTATTTTCACATTACAGTAATCCCCCTCTTTACCACGGTTTGAATCTCGTGCCCCTGGTTAATTGCAGATTTGTATTTGCCTCATAACTATTTTGTTTTGCAGATTTCCCCATTCTCTCATGGATCGCACAATAGACCAAAAAACGTATATAGCTTATATTGTTTTTATGGAATTTTCTGTTGAAATAATGAAATGTATTGATACAATTATAATGATTAATTGTAAAATGTTTATACAGTACAGTACTGTATACATAAAATAGCTTTTTTGGGGTGGCGTCCATTTATCGCAGTTTTTCATTTATCGCAGACGGTTTTGGAACATAACCATAGCGATAAACAGGGGGTTACTGTACAAGAATCTCAATGTGTATTGTTCCTTCAATACCACAGAAATTTGCTGTTGTATTATAACTTAGTTTCTTCCTGAGATATTTCCTTTGGGAAAATAGTAAATATTTACTCTTGTCATTAGGCATCGAGCAGACTTTGGAGTTAAGTGCAGAGGAGAGAGTCTCCGCCGATACACGAATAAAAAAATCGCAGGTAACATATATACATTTGTAGTACATGGTAACAAGTACCTTATGCATTGAACATGTACGGTAATTACAACTAATTAATCAGGGTGGAAGGTTCTCAATTAAAATTCCAAACCAGGTTTTGTGCAATCCTGAGATTTAAACCTTTCTTGTTCCTGATGAAAAATGTTATGTAACAGTGCTACAAAGATTTAATTATCATTTCTCCCAGCATGCTGTCCTAGCAAGAAAATTTGTGGAGGTTATGACCAGGTACAATGAAGCACAAGTGGAGTTCAGAGAGAAGAGCAAAGGCAGGATCCAGAGACAGCTAGAGATCAGTAAGTCCCACAAACACCTGATCCAAACACACATAGTAGGCATCCATTGTCACATACTCTACAAGAAATTACATTGCTGTTAATGCAAATAAGACTGTTATGCAGTCTCATAGTAATTATTGATACCTAAAGGATCTAGTGTGTAACAGGACGTTACATGATTTTATTTATCTGATGTAACAGCCGGAAAAAGCACCACTGATGAGGAGCTGGAGGAGATGTTGGATGGTGGCAATGCTGCTGTCTTCACAGCAGGGGTATGTGTGTGTTTCCTAAAGCCACAGCACCATTTAAAAAAAAAATATTTTATGTTTACATTTTTTAACTCTTGTGTGTACATTCATACATGCATTCATAGATGAGTTAGCAGTTGTTTAAGAAACAAATATAACCTATATTTATTTTGTGTGAAGATCATGGATTCAGCCATCTCCAAGCAGGCCTTGAGTGAAATTGAAGCAAGACACAAAGACATCATACGACTGGAGAGCAGCATTAAGGAGTTGCATGACATGTTTGTGGACATTGCCATGCTAGTGGAGAACCAGGTACAACATCAACAGCTTTGAATTTCCCAGAGCTACAACAGAGTTTTAAGTGTTCACTAATGATTCTGTGTCTTCTGTACATTTTAACTTTCAGGCAGATAATACTAATAATACTAATAGCTAGTTCTATATTGATTGATTTAATATTGAAATAGTATAAACATGTTTACCTTGACCTCTATTGTATCATTGTTTTTTGTGCATAGGGAAGCATAATTGACAGGATTGAAAGCAACATGGACCAATCTGTGGGCTTTGTAGAGCGAGCAGTGGCTGACACCAAAAAAGCAGCCAAGTATCAGCAGGAAGCCCGGAGGGTAAATTGGGAAATTCAGTGTATTGTAGGTTATTATCACACCCATGTATGCAATTGAGCAGTCTTATAAAGACAATAAATCCCCAAAGCCATGCTCTACACTCAGGTAAAATGTCTTTACAAAAGAATAGAAGACTTTACAAGAGCAAAATCCCCTAAAATTGGATATTTAAAAAGCACATGTGGGTGTGATAATCATGGGTTCACCTACCTTTGGCCACATAGTGTATATTTTCCTATTTTCTTTCCCTGTTGTTTGTCTAGCTTTGGTTTTTCTCTCTCTCTTTTGTTTGTTTGACTAATCCTGCTCATCTCTCTCTCTCTCTTGCTCGCTATTACTCGTTGTAACTATATTGTTTCGCCCCCCAAATGTCTCAATTCTTCACCTTCTACATAAAACAGAAACAGATGATGATCACGCTGTGCTGCATCATTCTCGCAGTCATCATTGGCTCTCTCATGTATAGCTGGCTGAAGTAAACATTCTGCTGGGTAAAATGGTTTGGTATGCACTGTGCTTTATCTTAGATATGAAATCATACACATTTTGAACCATCTCTAAGGAAATATGTAATTTTTTTGTTTGCTTTTATTTCTTCCCTATGACAGGTGAAGAGAAGATTTGGCCCAAGACCCAAGTCAAAGTGGAGGCTTAGACATCAATCAAGAGACGATGCTGTAGACTCACAGGCTTATTTGCCTTTCCTTTCTTTTATTTCCACTGTTTGTTATTGTTTTCATTTTTTTTTTATCCAAAATGTTTAACTCACTTTAATTATTCCTTGTAGGTCTACAGAGCAGTCTACATAGATTATAATGTCTAGTTATTGTTTTTTGTTTTTTTTTGTAAACAGCCTGTTCTTCTTTGGAAGATAGATAATCAGAAAACTATATTTTTCAAGGTTTAAGTAATGCACCTACATCATCTGCCATTATCTGTGTATTTTATGAATTTTTGATGGCTCTGTGTACAACATGAGAGTTTCTTCCTTTTGGGTTCACCTATTTAACAAAACAAAAGGTATGCTCTGAAGTTGTATAAAAAAAATTAAATAAATAAATAAAAGAAATTGGAAATAAATTTCATTGTTCTTGTTTTATATACATAATCTATTGTTTATTAACTTTCTTGGCTTAACATTAATCATTGTCTATGTTTAGTTTGGCTCAGTTTTGTTTGCTGTCTGGTTGCTGTACAAAGGATAGGATAATAAATATAAAAATATCTGGGTCTTAATTATAGAAATATAGATTTATCCATGAATAAAATGAAATGCCTTTATTTTAAAATGTAGAATATAACATTTTATATTTTGTTGTAAAGGTTGTGAAAGAAACACCAGTGGTTCTCCCAGTCCTCTTATAGTCATCGTAACTCTAGAGAACACACTTTATTATACAACAAAAATACTAATATTTCTCATTTCCAGCTCATTTTTGCTGTTTAAAAAAATATGTTAATTCAGGGAATAGATATTTTAGCCAATCAGCGTTACCATTCTTGTGGTGGACCAATCAGAAATCACTTCCTTGTTCAAAAACGCACCATTGGTGCTCCTGGGGTGAGACCATGCGGACGAACAAAGTACATGGCTACCTCTTATTTTTATTCGGTCATAGAGCCCATCCTGCCTGAATGGCTTTAACTGGATTATAATGTGAACGTGTTTTCTTTTGTCTTTCGCTCATTTGAAGGGAGTTGCAAATTATCCGGGATAAATCGAGCCTTTACATGAGAGTATGGACGGACCGGCGGAAAGCGATGCGATGTCAAGCGCCTTGCGAGTAAAGGTAGAAAACGAAATTATGACTTTATACGCAGTGGATGTACATTTATTCAATCGTTTGTGATGAGTGTATTCTGAATGTTCACCAAGTTTCCCCACCAGCCACGCGCTACGCATGGGGGTCCTTTTTGATTGGTTACGAGCGTTATATTAGCTTGAAAGCCAATAGTTTCTTGTTATATTGATCGACATCACTGGTCCGCGCATTAATTCCTCAGATTTGCTTCCTTAGTGGTTACCGACACTGCCTGTTACTGCTTTTTCAGAATCTACACGACACTATTGTATGGTTCAGGCTGTGGCGTAGATTGACATATTTTCCTACCATTCGTAGACGTATCCAGTGTGTCGCATTTGCTTGTGATTGGAGCAAACGCGCCAGTGGGCGGGACTTAATCGTAAACGCAGCTGAACCTTTATGTCGATTTTGTATGGTCCGTGTTGAAGATTGACACATTTTCCAACCATTCGTAACTGTCCCCAGTGTGTCGCATTCACCTGTGATTGGCGCAACTGCACAAGTGGGCGGGACTTGGTCCGAGGGGCCGCTGAGGCTTCGTGACGATTTTGAAAATGGCGGCGTAACGGCTTCACCAATGGAACTTGACCGTAAATGCACGGAAAGCGGTCCGGTCCGAGCGACATAATTTTACCCCTCAGCACTGAAAAAAGTTGACAAAGAAAGCTCACCGGAGCGTTTATGTTCTTAATAGAGGCGCATCCGGGGCGGTGGGAGTTTTTAAGGCAAAGTGAACGAAGTATAACCTATAAAACTGGAATAACGGTAGAACTTAAATGGTATCTAAACCCGAGGTAACGCTAGCTAGCTGAGTTAGCTTGGATAAATTAACGCGAGATGCGCCACTTTAATGACATTTTTGTTACGTTTTCTCCTGGGTTTTTATATCTTCCTGGCTTTCTATCCGTAATAAACGTTACTGACAGCTATCACACCTAACGAAAATAAATCTCACGAAAGCAATTTGTTAGCTACTTTTGCTCTGTGAGCTAATGCTAATCGTTTTGTTTTGGCGGAGCAATGGTCCACTTCAGTGGAGGGTAGTTAGCTAACCTGTGTGTTTACCTCAACTTGTTTATTCAAGTTTGAAGTTTTAATAAAATCTTAAGCGGTTTAAATTTAGTTTTTTAGTATCAAGTGTGTGACAAGTGGTGCCTTAATATGGCACACATCTAGCTGCCTGCAGTTTGTTATTAAAGTTGGCACGTATAGGCACATAACTAACAAAGTGTACAATTTGGGTTGACGTTTCATAATTTTATAAAATATTACGCTTTTTTTTTAAAGTAACTCTATTCCCGAAAGTTTGTACCAAATCTTAGTTAACATTTTCTAGGTAGCAAGTAGGTTCTTCCAAGTCGCCAAAGCTGTGACAGAAAAGTACAGGCGTGTCTTTCTGAAAGTCATTTCCACACTGAGACTCTGGATATGGAAGATCAAAATTCACGCTACAGCAAACGACTGGTAGGTGGATAAGGTTTAATAAGTCTACTTGACATTGATCTTACTGCACTTAGATCCACGAGAATGCAAGTATCTCCAACCTGGCAGTCGGTGTTGGATCCAGTCTGAGCACAAGCAGACAATAGTAGTTTGTGCCTTGTTTTTGTTTTGAGACTGAATGTTTGTTGTTCAATCTTTTCGGTCAGAACTTGGTGTATTTGTCATTTAACCGTTTTGGGTTAAATTCTTGGTTTTGTTTAAGTCTTTTAGTTAAAACATAGGAACAAAACACTGTTTTGGTTTTGTCTAGTCTTTCAGCGTCTGTTCTTTTGTTTCGTTGGACATAGTGTGATGACCAGCGTTTATGTGATGACAAGCGTTAAATTGTTCTGGATTGTGAGAGAATTAAAGATAGGGCATTTCTTTGCTGTTTTTGTTCTTGAAACATTTGACACTCTCTGCCAAATGCCAAACTTGTGCATCCCGTTGCTAAGGTTGAAAAAAGCCTAAGAAAGAAATATGCAGAGAGGATTTGTTTTGGGTTCGACAAAAGAGAGAGCAAGAGATATTAAGCGATGGTACAAGGCGATCTGATTTGTTAGGGGTTTGTCTCTTTTAAAGGAATGGCAGTGAGAATAGGAGCATTGTGATTGGACGAGCTAGCCATGTGAGCGGAGATGCGGAAGGGGTGAGGAGTGGGAGTGGGAGTGGGAGGGAGGGGACACTGCAGAGGTAAAGGATCGCAAGAGGAGGACGGGACACTGGTCTCACCACTGAAAGGAAAACCTAAAGGCAGACGGAGCGATGGAGGACAGAGAGGAGACACTTAGACTTGTAGATGGCGGTGTGTTGAAGAAGCCAGGCAGGAAGAGGAAGAGAAAGAACGAGGACGAAGATGTGACACTGAAGGTGCGAGGTGTGTAGTGTTTTCTTGCCCTTTACAAGGGCTACGTTTAGGGGCACGGCAGTTTCAGGCCTCAGATATAGAATAGTAAGGATCCTAAAAGAAAGAAGAACAGAGCTGTAGTGGAGATGTGGCTTAAATGTAGAAAGCTGTTTTATCAGCCTTGCCTGCAGTGCTCCATTTTTTTATACATTTTTTTTATTTATTTTGTGGCCAGTGCACTTTAAGGTATTTTATAATTTTTTTTTTGCTATATGGACTACTACACTCTGCTAGTCTGTCTATTGCTGACCTAATAAACAGCTGTTAACTGTTGGAAATCTAAGTAGTTACATTTGTCCTTTTGGTGTTGTCTGAGCAAGAACACAATGTTCCTGGTGATCTGTGCAGTCTGTCTGCTTCGATCTTGCTCACTGAACTGTGCAGTATTATTGACCTCGGTTGAAGATGGACATAGGAAATAATTATCTTGTAGGAATATTTGCTATCAGCTAGCCATATTTGTGTTTATCCAGACCACATAAATGTCACAAAATCTTGTCTTATTTCTTAAAGTAATGTTTGGTCATGGCTCAGTGTATAAGGCATAGTGGTATTTAGTCAGACTATTATTATTTTTTTTATTAGGTCACTGGTCAAATTGGATTATTCACATTTTAATGTTCAGAAATATGTTTTTTCTGTCTACCCCCTGACATTGAACATATCAATGAAGCCGAATTATTAGTAATATTTTATTCACATGGATGTTGCTGAGTCATTGCAAGGTTTTGTTTTAATTTGGGTTTGAGACAGACTGTGATGTGTCTATAAAAATGCTCTCTGTTGACTGGTAGTGTAACATCTCAGGGGAGACGCTTTATATCTTTGTTTTTATTGTTCATTTATGGGTTGATGTTTATCAGGGGATTGGGAGAATGAGGCCACAATTTATAATCACATCTACTGTGTTGTAGTTGTGCTTAAACAGAGTCTTTTGCAAAGAGCTATTTGAATACATTATTAAAATAAATCTCATTTTTACAAAAATACTGGCAACATTGAATAACGAAAAAGAATAACAAGTTATTCAAATATAATCAATACTGCTTACCTCTTAAATACTGGTTTGTTTAGTAATACATTTTGCAATCTTTATTATTAACCTATAATAATTGAATGGACAACCTATATAAAAAAAAGAATTGATTTGAGGCACAGTGATTGTTGCAGTTACATTAATGCATAAAGCTTGTTCTGATTCCTTTTTGCTTTAAATTGTTTATTCAAAGGGCACATGAGCAATGGTGTCATGCTTTCAGGTTTAAAATAAGATTTATCATAAGTATACACTTTTTGTTATAGATACAAAGCAGCAGAGTTTATTGTGTTGCACATTTGGTTACACAGGCAGTAGGCAGTGTTGAATTGTGGACATGATATCGAATGTTCTGTCTGTTGAATGAGTAATAGGCTTCTAATTGTTCTTTTTCCCCCCATCTTCCCAGCGGTCAGGCACGCGGCGACGTTACCACGACGATGGCATCTCTGATGATGAAATCGATGGGAAAAGGACCTTTGGCCTGGAGGAGAAAGTGTACAGTGAACGGTTTGGTTCGGACAGAATCAAACGTATGGAAGGAAAAGGTACCTCCCAATTTTACAGCTTAGCTTGAGCTTCCTTGCCTTAAGGTCAGTAAGGCATGTAATTTTGTAAATTGAACATTCTATTAATTAACACTAGGGCTGCAACAAATAATCGATAAAATATTTAATAATCGATAATTAAATTCGTTTTCAACAAATGCCCGTATCGATTAGTTAGGCTCCTCAAGTTAAGGGTTAGCGTGATGGCAAGATAAAACACCCGTTTGCAAAATGGCGGAAATTTACAGGTCAACTGGCACAGGACAGTGTGTGTTCCAAGTAATCCACGGCGTGGAAGCATTTTATATCCAACGCAACAAAGAAGATTGTAACCTGCAAGTTCTGCAAAGCGGAGCTTGTGTGGCATGGAAGTACCACAGTGATGCATGAGCGCGTGAAAAGAAAACACCCTGGTGTCGTGGGTGAAGGTATAATATCTACACCGAAAACAAAAACTGTATAATCCTAATCATGTGAGAATGGTGCAGTTTAATGAAGTGCTATTGTGTAAACCATTTGTTTGATAACTTAGCAATTTATTCGCTCGCAACATAGTGATTCAGTTAAACTAAAAAAACAAAACTTAAAAGCAGCAAATAACATCAGTAAACAATTACATTTAAGTCACTGTTATGGTTTTCAGAGAATTCGTATGTATTTCTTTTTTTGTACTACAACAGTCAACACAACAACAGAAAACAATCTGTTTTCAAATGTGATTTACTACGTTCAAATGCTTGTTTTCAATGTTTGTGTATTTAATTTATGCATAATACAAAACTAAATACATTATATATTCTAGATGCTTGTCTTCACAACTGAACAAAGTCTATTTAATTTTAAACCAATCAAAACAATGTTAATAGCTTTATTTATTTTATTTTAGTATGGTTGTCAACTTGCAATATGTATCATTAAAAATACTAAATATTGATTTACATAAATTGCCTTACCTTGAATAGTCAAATGCTTTTTTATTTTTTATTTTAAACAATTTATACTTGAATTCCCTGAACAAGGGTTTTATTTAGTTAAAAAAAATCCGTTTAATCAAAAAAGAGAAATTCACTGTAAACTGGAATTTGTAGGTAAATGCTGATTAGGTAGTTTGCAAAAGGTTTACTCCAAATGGAGAACAAATACTTTTCTATTACATTTTCCATTAAAATATTAAAACATTTTCTGGGAAGCTTCTATGAATACATTTTATGGCAATAAAATTACTAATATAGAATATTTTTGAGTAAATCACTAAAACATTAGTCATAACTTAAACTACTGCTGACTGGTATCCACCTAAAATGCTTGCGCATGTCCCACTTACAAAGTGAATTGCACAGATCATGAAAACTTTTTGTCCCTTTTGTTCTAGCTCTTATACCAGTAAAATATGTGACTGTTTTTTTTTTTTCTCTCTCTCTACGTTGAACACTTAGATTATGGCTGTTAAAATGGTAGTGAAGTTACCATATTGTTTAATGTTTGGGAAAGGGATTAATTGATTGCACTTTTATATGCCTTCTAATTGAGAAAGAAGTGAGAATAAAATGGACATGAGTTTGTTAATCCAACTAAAATAATTTGTAGCATTCCCACACTTGCATAAATAACCTGGTCAGTCTTAACGGTAAGCGAACTAACTAGCATAAACTTTAAGCAAGTAACTGAACACTTTATTGTTTGTGGTCTTCATCTTTTGGTTGTGAAAATGGTCTACCTTAAAGTGAATAGGACTGTGAAATTTAAGTTTTTTTAGCAATAGCAAAAGCCACATCACAATGTTGCAACTTTAGCTTGTATTTCTTTGTATTGCTGTTTTTCATCGCAGTTCAGGCATATTTTAAGGAACTGTCAATAACAGGAACTAAGACTATAAAGTTCATAGTCTAATGGTTTTCCCCCATGTTCAGTATGATCCTGCTAGAATGACTGTACTAATGTTATACAAAATAGGAATAATCCTTTGAGAATAACAGGCTTTGACAGTTTGTGGCATGAGAGAAGACTGATCTTTTTGTGCCAATTTGCTAGTGTCCATACACAATAAGATCAGTAAATTTCAATAAAAACCTATATTGTGACAAGTTTTATTTTTTAACCTGTCCAAACCTACTGTTTTGTCATTAAGCTGCGTTTCCGTTTTTAATGAATCCCTTCTATTTTGATTAGCATGTTGTTATTGGTGTATTGCCTTGACCTTATTACTTCAGTCCATCATGTAGAAGATCTCACTGGTCACTACTGAGTGTTCGGACATTTGGAGTAAGACATTGTGTTCAAGTGACATTTGTCTATCAGTCTTTTGCTTCATAGGATAAAATACAAAATAACGCAAGGAACATGTGCTGAATGTTGAGTTTAAGGGTTAAGGCCAGTATTGATGGAAAAAAGTCATAGTGATGCTCAGAATTGGATGGACATATTTGCCTGCTCTTTAAATCGTTTGTATTTATAGTGTGTTCATGCTACATAAACCTGGTGTACAAAAATGGAGACCCTGGGTTCCTCTAGTTTAAAGCACAAGAGGTAGTAGTGCATTTCTGAAAGTCTGTTGAAGACTGAAACCTGGCCCAATGTTAATTCATCAAATTAGATAACCTTCTGTTTTGTATGGTTTTGGAAAGATAATTACAAAGCATTATTTTTTTGCCTTTTAGCCTTTTTCTTTTTTTTTTACAGCCTGCAAACTAAGACATTTCTTTAGTGTATTTTGTGCTGTAAATAAATGATCTGCAAATTTTTAATTCCCAGATTTCACATTTGAATTCATCCAGAAAGGCGGGCTGAGGGATCCAATTATCTTTGAACGACCAGATGGACTTGGAATCAAGTAATGAATCTTGTCCTGTATTTATAATGTGTAGTATAATTCTTCCAACCTGTTTCAAAGAATACCTCAGTGTTTTAACTCTAACTTATAGCCACCACATTTGTGGCCTTTGAGTGATTTGGTAGACACATGTCCCTGTATGGAGGGGGAGAAAAGTAAGCATATTTCTGTACATTGTAAATCTGCTTAATTTATGATGAGATTAATGATTAGGAATAAATTGAATAGTTTGTATATTCGGTGCATGGGTACATACAGTATCCTAATAAAACCATTGTAGAATATCTTTAAGGGACAATAATATAGAAATGAAACTTGGATATACAGTGGAACCCGGTTATGTCGATGTCCTAGGGGGTTGCCAAAAAGCATCGAGGTAATCGACGATTGAGATAAATAAAAATCAAAATGGCGGCAATATTTTAACGTGCTTGAAATTTCTTGATGTACATGATGTGCGTTAATAAATGAGAATGTAGATGCACGTGTTTTTTAAGGGTTTTTTTTTTTTTTTTTTTTTTTTTTTTTTTTTTTTTTTTTAACACAACAGCGTTGCTGCGATTTGTTTGAAGAAGGCATGCTATAAAAATACATACAATACATGTTTATCTGTCAGGAATCCACCTGCCACGCCCCCTTCGGCCCCCTTTAGCTTGTCAGGTGCTTTCTCAGCCGCTTTCTCTGAAGCTCCGTTTCAATCGTGCATATATGGTGCTCGTTTATCATCATCACCAGCTCCTATTTAAACCTCCACACTCTCACTGTCCGTTATTGTTGGTATATGTTGGTTCACGGCGGTCCTTGTTATTGTGCATGCGTATCCCGGTACGTGTCTTCCCACCGACACTCTCTCAACAGCTGCGCTTTTCTTCCCAAAGCGCATCACGGATTCTCCCCCGATCCTGCCGGTGTTCATTCTATGATTTTGCTGGTCATCCCACGTTCCTTCCAAGCGCGGCTTTCGCCTCCTGTTCATGGCATAACATTTAACAACAAAAGGCATATGTGCACTAACTAACGGCAGAGATTCACCAGTATACAATACAACACCTGTAGCATCTGTAAGCCGAGTGTGATAACCGGGTTCCACTGTATTTTTTAAAGTAGTCAATGTGCAGCTTAAATAACCATTTAAGGGGGGGGGGGACCTCACTATAAACTCCATAGCTGAATGTGAAGTCAAGGGTTTTGTATTACTGCTTTATCTGTTTTTGTTTTCTACTCCAGTATTCTCATTTCTTTTTTTTTCTGATATGTTTCTCTAGCATGCCAGGTTCAGATTTCAGTGTGAACGATGTGAAGATGTTTGTGGGTAAGAAACATTTTTTTTTTGTACCCATGTTGTGAGTGTGTCTTGAATAGTGTTGATAATGAAAAATAGGAAGTCAATTGCTGTAAAATTTATATCATGTGCCAGTATGAGAATGCCAAACCCTCTCTATGGTAGGCAGTCGGCGAATGATTGACGTGATGGATGTGGCTACTCAAAAGGGCACGGAGATGTCTATGGCTCAGTGGAGGCGATACTACGAGACCCCGCCATCCCAGAGAGAGAAGCTGTACAACGTCATCAGTTTGGAGTTTAGCCACACCAAACTGGAAAATTTAGTCAGTCGACCTACAACAGTAAGTGCATGTAGACTTAATTCACCAGGTTATTTTTCTTTTCACACATTCAGTCTGATTGACTTTTTTTTTCTGGTTGTCTCCCAGGTGGACATGATCGATTGGGTTGACAATATGTGGCCACGGCACTTAAAGGAAAGGCAAAGAGACTCCACCAACTCAATCATTGATATGCAGTACCCTAAAGTTCAAAAGTATGTTAAAATTGGATATTATTTGTACATTTGTTGTTTCACTAAATGGTTAAATCTGTGGTAAGGGAGCATGAGTTATTTATGTATTTCTGTAGACAGAAGTTCCAGGTGCTATATGACTTAGAGGTGTAAATAAGGCACTTACTATACATGAGGTAAAGCATTATTAGCATAACTTGTTTACAGGGGCTTCCTCCACATAACATACATTTTTAGAAAATGTAGTATTTCCATGCTTCAACACTAGAGGGAGATTTACAGTGAATTCATAAGTTATCTCTGTGATGTCATTGTGGGCTGCTTTTGGCCTCGCGTGCTTAAAAGCCTGAACACCGGCAAAGACCACACACGATCTATTGAGCATCAAAATTTTCGATCATGCAACAAACAGAGATCCGTTTTATTCACTGCAGAAAACACACACTCACCCACAAACCATACCCATATATACGTGATCCACATCAAGGTACCCAAATGATCAGTAAATTTGTGTGGATAAACTCTCCTAGCTCTTACTCTCTAACAGGAGTCAGCTGTTTTCAAGGATTATCAGAACCTTTACAAAGCCAATGCTTCTTTATATTCAGCAACAACAAGAAAAGTCTAATTGCTGTAGTTTTTTGTAGGAGGCATTCATTTAACATTTATGGAAGGAGCTGTCTGTGCCACAATGCAAAGATTTCTAGCACTGGAAAGCCTTCAGAACACAGCTGTTACAAATAACACCTTTTTACAAATACTACCGTATTTTCCGGACTATAAGCCGGTACTTTTTTCCCCACAATTTGAACCTCGCAGCTTAAACAACGAAGCGGCTAATTAGTTTTTTTCCGGTTTCACAAGCTTCAAAGCCAAAAAACTGAAACCCATAACATTAGACAAATGAAATTGAGGAACGGGTTCAGGTGAACCAATGAAACTCTTTTCCATTAAATCGGACGCGCTCCCACGGAATCAGACCGCACCACATCATAAATATAGATGAGGTTCCTCTGAGGTTTGACCTGCTGCTCACTCACTAACTCCAGTTGCAACAGAAATTATATAAGCACAGACAGGTTTCCAAAACTTGTGCTTTTTTATTTTTCTTGGCAACAGTGTTATGGGTTAGTCATAGAAACTTAGAAATGAGCATCAGAAAATAATAAGGACATATTCCTCGGTCTTGCACACATGCAGTAATACCGGAAAATGCGGCAGCAGGCAATTCCCAAAATACCGCTCTGCACTTAAAGGAGCCACAACATATTTCATTAGTTCATTAGTTATTTAGTTCCAATGTAGACCCCTGCGGTTTATAGACAGGTGTGGCTCATTTATGTTCAAAATAAAAATCTTTGTAAAATTCAGTGGGTGCGGTTTATAATCCGGAAATTACGGTACATATAAAATAATACAAAATTACTGTTTCGTTCATGAACTAGAGGATAATTTTTCCTCCACCTAATCATCTTTGCTTATCCTCCATCAGTATTCTGCCTCCAATCACCCTCCTTCTGATGCGAATTGTTTTTTTCATTGTTTTCTTCTGTGAATAGATACTGTCTGATGAGCGTGCAGGGCTGTTATACAGACTTCCACATAGACTTTGGGGGCACGTCCGTGTGGTACCACATATTGCGAGGATGCAAGGTATGTGTGGAGAAATTCTCTGTTTATTAAAGTTTTCCTAAACTGAAACTATGTGGCATTTTAATTATACTTTGCCCATACTTCCTCTCATATCTGAGCTCAGCGTATGAAGTCGTAAAATAAAGTTTGTGGCGTGAACGCATCAGTTACTTATAGTAGTAAATCTGTTGGCCAAATAAAAGTTCCAGGTATTCATATTTTGTCATTCATACAACCCTAATGCCAAAAAAGTTGAAGGAAATCTTAAAAACAGTACGTCGAATAAACCCATTTTTTTTTTTATAGAACATAGAAAACGTATTAAATTTTTTAACTTGGGGAAATGTAAAATTTTGCCTGTCTGGTTTTAATGCTGTGCCACTGATGGACTGAAGATCACAGGCAACCAGTATTGATTTTCCCTTGGGCAATGAAACCTCTCCAGGTTCTCTGAATCTTTTGATTATGTACTGTAGATGACTAGATATTCAAAGCCTTCACAATTTTATGCTGAACATTTTATTTTTAAAATTGTTTCACAATTTGTAGACACAGTATTTTGCATTGGTGCAGCTCTGCCCTTCTGTACTTCTGGAAAACTCTATATCTTTGAAATAGTATTTTTATGCCCAATCATGTTGCTTACCTGTTGCCAATCAACATAATTAGTTAATCAACCTAATGTTTTTCAATTTTATTTGTATAGTGCTTTTTTACAATGGACATCGTCTCAAAGCAGCTTTACACAGTTGGTGGTAATGGGGTTAAATAGGCAACTTTTGAGTTTGTTCCTCATTGTTTATTCCTGATGAGTGAGCCAGTGGTGACTGTTGCAAGGAAAAACTCCTTAAGATGTTGTGAGGAAGAAACCTTGAGAGGAACCAGGCTCAAATGGGGACTCATCTGCTTCTGGGTGGCACCAACTGTCCATTCATTGTAGTTACATTGTTGAGGTGTGTAGTAATAGGTGTGTAAATGCAGATCTATTCATGCAAACTGTGAGCCAGAGCCATTGTAGTAGGCTGTCGATATTAATTACAGGTAGAGGTATGACATAAGATAGATCCAAAGAGGAAAAAAAGGACCTGAACGCTGCTCACTGGAACCTCGGGGACATGTTTACTTGAGAGAGAGAGAGGGAGAGGGCGAGCGAGCGGAAGAGAGAAAATTAAGATTAAGCATTCTCATTGTTTAAGTAAATTATTTAGTGTAATAATTGTGTAAGTTGGGTTCTGTAGAGGAACGATGGAAGACCTAAGGAAGGACCTACTGACAGAAGGCTTGACTAAATAAATGTTTTCAGTCTAGAACACAGTGTCTAACTTCAGAACAGTAATTGGAAGGATGTTTCATAACTGTGGGGCTTTGTAAGAGAAAGCTCTGCCCCTGCCCCTATTTTAGGTACCAACAAATAGCCTGCACCTTTTGATCTAATTCGGCATGGGGGATCATAATTTATTTCAAAGTTCCCTCTGTGACGTGAGACCGTTCAGTGCTATGGCAGTAGCAGTTCTATAATCAATGTGAGATTTAATTGGGAGCCAGTGATTACTGATTAAACCAGGTGTGATGTCATATTTCCTGTTTTTGGTAAGGACTCCTGTTGCTGCACTCTGGACTAACTGATGATTATTTATGCACTTACTAGAACATCCAGACAGTAAAGCATTACAGTAGTATAATCTTGAAGTAACAAAGCATGAATTATTTATTTTTTCCTCCATAAGTGAAAAGGTGTAAGCGTGATTTATGGTCATTTTAAGTCGTTTATTAGCCATTATAAATGTAATGAAATGGATTATTCTGTTTTAGTTTCTCTGAAAGCTTATTCACTCAAGACATCAGTAAATGAATAGCTTCAATATGCCACTGTGCTTGTGAATTTTACTGTAATTGACTGACATGAGCTGGGATTTTACCTTCTGTGCCATAGATATTTTGGCTAATTCCCCCGACACCGCAGAACCTGGACATGTATGAGAACTGGGTTTTATCTGGAAAACAAAGTGACATTTTCCTTGGAGACAAGGCCACGGAGTGCCAGCGGATTGAACTCAAGCAAGGCTACACATTTATTATCCCTTCAGGTGGGAAAATTGTACAGACATTGAGTAATTTTACTAAAGTAGTTGAAAATCAAGTAAAAAAATGTCTCTTTTTATTAAAACTTGTATTTATGTGGATATCTGCTTACGTCCACAGGCTGGATTCATGCAGTGTACACACCTGTGGACACACTTGTGTTTGGTGGAAATTTCCTACACAGTTTTAACATCCCAATGCAGCTTAATATCTGCAACATTGAGGACAGAACAAGGGTGTGCAAAATTATGTAATCCAATAAAACTATGTATACAAATCAAAAATAAGCATGCATTAGATGTTTTATTATTTATTTATTTGTACTGTTAAAGGTATTGGTCATTATTAACTTGTTCTGAATAACATTTTAGTTCCATTAATGAAACACTTGACAGCTTTTATTTTTTATTATTTTTTTTTTATACAATGTTAACATGTTCTATTTCTCTGTTCACTAAATTAGGTGCCAATTAAATTTCGCTACCCATTTTATTATGAGATGTGTTGGTATGTGCTGGAACGGTATGTGTACAGTCTGACCAACACCTCCTACCTCATCCCTGAGTTTCAGAAACACTCTCTAGGCATCGGTTGGTATCTCAGCAAGAACACTTAATCTAAAATCGCTATTGGTGAATAAAAAGTACTTTATCAATAGGCATAAAGCAGACAGATACAAAATACACACCATTAACTCTGTCATTGTTAGACACATTTGCTGTTTAACTTGTGGTTTTTTTTTTTGTTTGTTTTTTTTAAGCTCTTTTATCAAGAATTATAGTGAGCATATACATTTGTTTCAGGCCTCAAACGAGAAGCCTCTAGTTCTGAAGTCTTGAATGGTCATATAAAGGAAGACGATGATCCTCCCTCACCGCCAACTCGGCCAGGGATGAAAGTTCACATGACTCCTTTTGAGCTGGAGGGTTTATGGAATTTGCTAGGAAAACTCGAATCACTTCCCTCACAAAAAAAATGTGTTCCTGCAGGAATACACAACGCACCTGCCTTGCTCCATGACATGCGGGTAAGCTTAGGGAAATGATGCTAAAGCGACGTTATGAAGTATATTAAATCTAATGTTAATGGCCTTTGATCATTTAATTGCTGTGCAGATCTGTGATGCTATGAATAATAAATTCAAGCAATGTTATGTTCAGCATGTTTAATACCAGAGCAGTTTATCTCTACTAAAGAAATTTTATTTCTAATAATTAATTTGGTTACCATAATTCTCATATGTGGCCATTGTGTTTCCCCTACAGGCATTACTTAAAAAACATGCAAATGATAACCCTAAACTTTCATACACTGGAAAGCCCATTGTTAAATGGCCAAAAAGGGTAAGATCATTCTAAACTTTAAATATTATAACCAGTGAAAGATTTTGCAGTTAAAACATATCTTTAATAAATATATATACTTGTCGTGCTTCGTAGTCGTTTAGACCCTTTTTCATGGGTTCTTTAATGTGTTTCATAATAAATGTTATTTCGACCTTTGAGTCGTTTCACTTTGGTTGAAGATTATTATATATTTAGTTTACGATTTTTCTCAATCTCTCTTACTTTTTCATCTAGCCATCCTGGTACCAGCCTCCCCAGCCCCCTGTCCCAGTAGGTCGTCCCAAATTAGCCACCACTCCTATCGTTCCTCGTCCAACAAAACCAGCTTCCTCAATGTCTGCGTTAAGAAGACGGCGCGTGCGCTGTAAGCGATGTGAGGCATGTCTGCGGCCAGAATGTGGCGAGTGCAATTTCTGCAGAGATATGAAGAAGTTTGGTGGCCCTGGCAAACTGAAACAGACATGTGTCCTTCGCCAATGTCTTGCTGTGAGTGTAGTGTAACTTGCAAATGGAATTGCTATTTTCACATATCACCATGGTATTAAAACTACTTATACCAATGTATAAAATTTAAGTATACAGATAGATTTGTGTTCCTTGTTTAAATCCATTGATAATTTTATATATATATATATATATGTGTAACAGTTTAACATTTACATTTAACATACATTTAACAGTGTAAAATGGTTCACATCCCAACACAGCAAATTAAAACTGTAAGCGAAAGAGACTTAGCAGTAACTCGCAACCAGAGCCTTAAAATATAAACTAATTTTTTTTTTCTCTTTTGCTGACATGTAGCCTGGTTTGCCTCTGTCTGCGGTGTGTGAAATTTGTGAAGAAGGGAGCCAGGACACTGGAGAAGAACTTATGGAATGTTCCAATTGTGCGCAGATCGCCCACCCTAGCTGCTTAAAGGCATGTACACATGTTAAGAAATATTTGTTTTGGTACTTGGATCATAATTCGATGAGGACACCATGACTGGTTCTTATCAGTTTTATGTCTGGAGCCATCAGAGAAATTTTGAGCCAAGTTATAAAAGACCAAATTATATTTGGTTTTAGAGATCATACATCTCAACATAGTACATTATGTAATGTTTTGAGAGGTCTTAAGGTCGAATATTGTTGCCCTGCACTGTGTTTATATGGAATATGATCATTTTAAGACTAATATAATAATCTTTTGAAAACTATTTTTATTAGTTGGCTACAATTTAAAGAAATCCTGGATTTTTAGTGCAATACCAGGACCATATTAAACTTCATCTTTTTTATACTTGTATTTAAATGTGCTTGTATCACCCCCCCCCCCCCCCCCCCCCCCCCACCTCCCCTCTTTTTTTTTTATTTTTTTTCAGGTTTCAGGTGAGGGTGTAGTAAACAAAGATCTGCCTAGTTGCTGGGAATGTCCAAAATGTGTCGTAGGCAAAGACACAGACTCCGAGGTAAAACATACAAGCTGTTTTTTCAACAGTGCTTTCGCAGCCACAGATTATCCTGTTCCAAATAAGTATAATATGCTGTATGTGTATGTATAGAATTGATAGTTTTGGATAGCACATTTAAAGCAGTACTATTGGATATATCCACACGCACACCTCCTGAGTATTTAACAGTGCTGCTTCTTCCCCTCTGTGTCAGTCATCGGGCAGCGGTGATGACCTTACAACTCAGGAGGGGTCGGGGGGTTTGAGGGGCGAGGGCGGGGTGTGGCCTGGGGTCGGGCGGCCCCCTTCCGCTCTGTCACATGGGTCGCTACGGAAACAAGTGGCGGCCCCAGAGCAGCGGCTCAGGAAGAGGGTGAGAGGCTCCGCCTTCCTCACGCCACGGCTGCCGCACATACACCCGATCTCCCGCTATCCCCTTTTCTCTGTATCTCCCTTTTTTGATTACCTGCTGCCATTTTCATGTCCCTCTTTTTGTTTTTACCTATCCCGCCCTTCCCGCCCCTTTTCATCATCATCCTGTTGCCCCATCGCTGCTCGGACTGACTCGGGGGGGGAAAGATCCTCAGAATCAGCTTTGTCTGCTACCCTTTTTGATTTTTCATTCGCTTTGATCATGTTGTGCATCCTGTATGCCTGTATTTGTAACCTTCATTAAAAAACTTGTTTTCCTAACAGATCAAATTGGAACCAGGCAAAATGCATGTAAGTATTAAACTAATAGGGGCTTTAAGTACCAAAGTTTGTGGCACCAAAAAAAACCCCCCAAACTTTCTGCTTTGGTACTTAAGGTTCCAGATACAAATTTTGTTAGCAAAAAGCAACTTATGGTAATTAGATTTAGGCTGTCTATACTGTTGTGGCATGTTGCACATGATTTTAGATACCCTTTGTGAATTGTTCAGGTGTGACCTTTATAGTTGATGCTTTATTAAAGATAGAAGAACATGAAAATGAACCTGAAACATGCAATTTCTGTGTTTAGAAACGCAAGTCATCCTCAATGGATCCTCGTGTGGCTAAAATCTACCGCAGACCGGATTCAGGCAGTGAGGACGATGAAGGAGAAGGAAGAAGAAAGCTATCAATCCAATCGAAGGGTGCAGTATCTGCACATCGTGGATTTGCGTCCAGTAGGCGGGGTCTGTTAAGAAGCTCATCACAACGAGGGGGCAGAGGGAGTGGTGGCATGACCACAAATTCTTCTTCCTTGAAAATGAGGCGTGGACTTGGTGTAAGGGGTGAGCGCGGAAGTCGTGTTCGTTTACGCGGTGGGTCCAAAATGCAGAGAAGACGTTATGAAACGGACGACGATGATGACGACGATGATGACGACGATGACGACGAAGAGGATGATGATGACGAGGAGGATGAAGAGGATGAAAGTGACGATGAACGGCACATGGGCAGGTCTGGAAAAGATCACCGTTCACGGCATCGGCGGCGCAGAGGTGACGAGGATGACGAAGACGACGATGAGGATGATGAAAGTGAAGAACAAGACTTTGATGAAGAGGATGAAGAGATGGAAGACCTAGATGATGGAGGTGAGGAAGATGACGATGACGACGGCGAGAACCGTTCCGACTCGGACCCTGACCCCCCTGTTCTGCTTGTCTCAGATTTAAACGATGAACTGTTAAATGGTTCTTATCTGACAGTCACGTTACAGCGTCCATCAAAAGCCAAACGTGATCCCGGTTCTATTGTACCTAAGCTGGAGGCAGCGATGTCTCCTCGCAATCCTGGTAATGCCGATTTACTCCAGCGCAAATCCTTTCAAAAGTATCGGCAGAAAAATGGCAGCTCTCTCTCCACTGGAAATGGTTTTTCACAGCCCAAAGCCAGTTTATCATCAGTCCGTCATACACGCCACAGGAATTTGAACTTTGATGGCAGAGCCTCACCTTCCTCCACCTACTCTCGCTCATGCATTTCTCCTCCTCCTTCCCACCTGACATCTACCACTGGCTTCTCTCCTCCTTCCCTTCTTACTCATCCCTCGTTCCGGGATGTGGGCAACGAGCCAGGGTGTGAGAAGGAGGTGTGGGTGTCAGTCTTTCGTTACCTGAGCCGAACAGAACTGGCTGTCTGCATGCGGGTTTGCAAAGCCTGGTACAAATGGTGAGTACGAGCTTGCTTACTTGCTTGCTTGTTTTTTACTTAATAAACAAAGGCATTAAAGCATATTTACCGTATTTTCCGGACTATAAGCCGCTAATTTTTCCCCACGCTGTGAACCCCGCGGCTTAAACAATGAAGCGGCTAATTTATGTGTTATTCCCGGTATCACAAGCTTCAAGCCAAAAAACTGAGCCCCATAACATTAGACCAATGAAATTGCAGAACGGGTTCAGGTGAATCAATGAAATTCTTTATATCAAATCAGGTGCGCTCCCACTGAATCGGGCCGCACCACATCATAAATATAGATGTCAACAGGAAATGCGAATCATTTGTCACGCTAAAAACAACCGGGCATGAAAAAAAAACGCACTGTTCTGAGCTGCACGACATCGGGAGAAAAGCTTTACCAAAGGTAATTTTGGTGAAGACAGTGACCAATGACTTTCTTTGTAGTCTACTGTTTAGATACAAGCCGTGTAAAAGGCACTGTTTTTCGTTAAAGCCTTTGTAAAGTTCATTCGTTTCAGTGTAGGCACCTGTGGCTTTTAAACGTGTGGCTTATTTATGTTAAAAATAAAAATCTTTGTAAAATTCAGTGGGTGCGGCTTATATTTGGGTGCGGATTGTAGTCCGGAAATTACGGTAAACACGGTGAAAACACACACACACACACTTTATTTATTTATTTATATATATGTGTGTGTGTGTGTATGTGTGTGTATATATATATATATAAGCTTCAAGCCAAAAAAAAAAAAGAATTCAGGAAGGGGGCCAACATGTATACATACACACAATATAATATTTTTTATATATAGAGATATATAGATATATAGTGTATATTGATATTGTGTGTGTACAGTATTGTTCAAAATAATAGCAGTACTATGTGACTAACCAGAATAATCCAGGTTTTTATTTTATATTTTTTATTGCCAAGTGGCAAAGAAGTTACCAGTAGGTGCAGTAGATTCTCAGAAAATAAACAAGAGCCAGCATTCATGATATGCACATTTGTAAGGCTGTGCAATTGGGCAATTAGTTGAAAGGGGTGTGTTAAAAAAAATAGCAGTGTGGCATTCAATCATTGAGGTCATCAATTTTGTGAAAAAACAGGTGTGAATCAGGTGGCCCCTATTTAAGGATGAAGCCAGCACTTGTTGAACATTTGAAAGCCTGAGGAAAATGGGTCGTTCAAGACATTGTTCAGAAGAACAGCGTACTTTGATTAAAAAGTTGATTTGAGAAGGGAAAACCTAATAAAGAGGTGCAAAAAAATTATAGGCTGTTCAGCTAAAATGATCTCCAATGCCTTAAAATGGAGAGCAAAACCAGAGAGACGTGGAAGAAAACGGAAGACAACCATCTAAATGGATAGAAGAATGACCAGAATGGCAAAGGCTCAGCCAATGATCAGCTCCAGGATGATCAAAGACAGTCTGGAGTTACCTGTAAGTACTGTGACAGTTAGACGTCTGTGTGAAGCTAATCAATTTTCAGGAATCCCCTGCAAAGTCCCTCTGTTTTAAAAAAAAAAATTTAAAAAATAAAAAACGGGGCATGTGCAGAAGAGGGTACAATTTGCCAAAGATCACATCCACTGGCCTAAAGAGAAATGGAGGAACATTTTGTGGACTGATGAGAGTAAAATTGGTTTTTTTTGGGTCCGAGGGCCAGAAAGTTTGTGAGACGACCCTCAAACTCTGAATTCAAGCCACAGTACACAGTGAAGACAGTGAAGCATGGTGGTGCAAGCATCATGATATGGGCATGTTTCTCCTACTATGGTGTTGGGCCTATTTATCGCATACCAGGGATCATGGATCAGTTTGTATATGTCAAAATACTTGAAGAGGTCATGTTGCCTTATGCTGAAGAGGACATGCCCTTAAAATGGTTGTTTTAACAAGACAATGACCCCAAACATGCTAGTAAACGAACAAAGTCTTGGTTCCCAACCAACAAAATTAATGTTATGAAGTGGCCAGCCCAATCCCCGGACCTTAATCCAATCAAGAACTTGTGGGGTGATATCAAAAATGCTGTTTCTGAAGCAAAACCAAGAAATGTCAATGGATTGTGGAATGTTGTTAAAGAATCATTGAGTGGAATAGCTGAGAGGTGCCACAAGTTGGTTGACTCCATGCCACACAGATGTGAAGCAGTTTTAAAAAACTGTGGTCAAACAACTAAATATTAGTTTAGTGATTCACAGGATTAATAATCCTAGAAACAAAAATGTTTGTACAAAATAGTTTTGAGTTTGTACAGTCAACAGCATACACTGCTATTTTTTTGAACACACCCCTTTCGACTAATTGCCCAATTGCACAGCCTTAAGAGCGTGCATATCATGAATGCTGGGTCTTTTGTTTTCTGAGAATCTACTGCACCTACTGGTAACTTGTTTGCCACGTAGCAATAAAAAATATACTAAAATCCTGGATTATTCTGGTTAGTCACATTGTACTGCTATTATTTTGAACAATACTGTATATTGTGTGTATGTATACGTGTTGGCCCCCTTCCTGAATTCTTATTTTTTTGCATGTTTGTCACACTTTAGTTTTTCAGATCATCAAACCAATTTAAATATTAGTAAAAGATAAACACGACATGAAGGTTTTTATTATTGAGGGAAAAATAAAATCCAAAACTACATGTCCCTGTGTGAAAGTGTTTGCCCCCTGTTAAAACAGGTTTATCACACCTGAGTTACATTCCTGTAGCCACACCAAGGCCTGATTACTGACACACCTGTTCACAATCAAGAAATCTCCTAAATTGGACAAAGTGAAGTAGACCAAAAGATCCTCAGAAGCTAGACACCATGCCGAGATCCAAAGAAATTTAGAAACAAATGAGAAATTAATTGAGCTCTATCAGTCTGGAAAAGGTTATTAAGCCATTTCTAAAGCTTTGGGACTCCAGCGAACCACAGTGAGAGACTGTCAAAATGTTGCTGAGCAAAAAAAAAACCCACAAAGACTTGTCTCAGTTTTGCCAGAAAACATCTTGATCCCCAAGACTTTTGGGAAAATACTCTGTGGACTGACGAGACAAAAGTTTAACTTTTTGGAAGGTATGTGTCCCATTACGTATGGCGTAAAAGTAACACCACATTTCAGAAAAAGAACATCATACCAACAGTACAATATGGTGGTGGTAGTGTGATGGTCTGGGGCTGTTTTGCTGCTTCAGGACCTGGAAGACTTGCTGTGATAAACCATGATTTTACCAAAAAAAATCCTGAAGGAGAATGTCCAGACATTTAGGGTTAGGACCTCAAGATGAAGTAAACTTGGGTTCTGCAGCAGTACAATCCAAAACACACCAGCAAGTCCACCTCTGAGAAGCTGAAGAAAAGCAAAATGAAGACTTGAGTGGCCTAGTCAAAGTCCTGACCTGAATCCTATTGAGATTCTGTGGCTTGACCATAAAAACGCAGTTAATGCTCGAAAACCCTCCAATGTGGCTGAATTACAATTCTGCAAAGATGAGTGGAGCAAAATTCCTTCACAGCGCTGATACAGACTCAATGCAAGTTATCGCAAAACGCTCGATTGTAGTTGTTGCTGCTAAGGGTGGCCCAACCAGTTATTGGGGTTAGGGGGCAAACACTTTTTTTTTTTTTTTACACAGGGCCATGTAGTTTTGGATTTTGTTTTCCGTCAATAATAAAAACCTTCATTTAAAAATGTTTGATCTGAAACGTGTAAAGGGTGACAGAAATCAGGAACGCTTTCTTCCAACACTTTTTCACGTGTGTGTATATTTGTATGTGCCAACAGGAAATTCGCCACCCTTCCATAATGAATCCAGTCAGAAGTTGCATAGAATTTTTCAGTATAGTTTTAGCTCTTAGTATTTTAAACATATGACAATATGGAATTGTCTTGAATTCCTCCCAAAAATATATTTATTATTTAAAGAATATTAACAGCACTTAAGTTTTCTGCCAGAGATTTTTTCCAAGAACATGAATGTAAAAGGGTTGGGCAAGAGTCCCAATCAGGTATCAATTGGGTAGTTTTGTCTTTTTGTCTTTTTGTTTTTAATATTACGAGCTGAACTGTTATCCTATGTAGATGAATAGCAGAAACATGTTATTAGCAGATCGGTCTGCATTTTGGTCCTTGTTTTCTGTCAGATGCAAAACTAAACATTTGTATTTCCGCACAACTTATCAACGTAATTTTTCTAAAATATGCACTCCTTTTCCCCCCCTTAAGATTTTCATATGTATTTGAACCTTTTCCTCTCTTTTTCTTTAGGTGTTACGATAAACGATTGTGGAATCGGATAGATGTCAGTAGGTGTCGCTCCCTCAGTGCTCAGGCTCTGTCAGCTATTATTAAACGCCAGCCTGTCACACTTGACCTGTCCTGGACACCTGTGACTAAGAAACAGATCACCTGGCTTATCCATAATCTTCCAGGTATTTCCTTCCGGGTGATGCTACATCGCAGTATACACTTTAGAATCCAGAAACTTCTTCATGGAAAACAATATTTATCTAAATATTTATGTATATGCATGTCTTTTTTTTTTTTTTTTTTTTTTTTTTTTTTTTTTTTTTTTTTTTTTTATTTATGTATGTATAAATGTACACTATGTAGCTAATATATAATCTTTTTGTCAGGACTGAAAGATCTGATCTTAGCAGGCTGTTCTTCATCATGTTTTTTGGGGTTGAGCTCTCAGAACTTACCTTGTCTTCGCACGCTGGACCTCTGTTGGGCTGAGAGCATTAAAGACTCTCAGCTTAAAGATCTCATCACTCTATCAGGTTGACTGCATGCACTATTCTTACTGGCTTATGTTAAACCCAAAATCTTCTGTAGTCCTACAATAATCTTTGTTCAGTATATAAATAATTACTCTCTTTGCAGGTAGTGAAAATCGCAGCAGGCTTAAAGGCTTGTTATCTTTGGGGTTATCTGGTCTGAATGTGAGTGACTCCATACTGAAGCTTATAATCAAACACCTGCCGTTGCTGAGGAGGTTAGACTTGTCGCATTGCCCTGTCCTTACCGACCAGTCCATCAGCTTGCTTACAGCCAGTGGCTCCAACACACGCAACACCCTGAGAGAGCTCAACCTCGCAGGTAAACGCATTATTTACATGTAACTCTGTCAGTATTGTGTAAATTAGACTTTACTATATAATCTCTTGATTTGTGTTGAGCATTATTTTAACAGGGATAGTTGATTGAATATACAACGGTACTCCCCATTTTTGGCTTCATCCTAGTTTTTCAGTAACTAAAATGTATTTGCAGGTTTTTAAGTAAACTAGCATTTTTTTTTTTCTTTCTCTCTAGGTTGTAAAAAGCTGACAGATGTCTGCCTGAATTATATGAAGCGACTCTCCGCTCTTACTTTATTGGACCTGCGGGGCTGTAGGAGTATCACGAGACATGGCTGTGAAAACTTCATTTCGGACCTTTCCTACTGCACCTTCTTCTGTCTGACTGAGGATAAACTCATCCAGAGGATATCTTAACACAGACACACATGCACGGCACACATGCTCTTACACTCGTGTGCTCTACGGGCTCCATCATAACGCTCCGAGAAGATTCCGAGCTCCCTCACAGAGTCTGGTTGGGCAAGTGGATAGAGGCTGCGCCCCTAGGGAGAACGCACAGAATCTGAGGAGAGACATGTTCTTTTGTGCCAGGCATTCAGGCTCATTCAAAGCAACTCGAAAAGATACCAAGGCTCATGTGGTTGAATTGGAAATCAAAATGTATTGATTCAAACTACGTAGGTGACTGATAGGAGCACAATCTTGGGAGTAAAGTGAGGAGAGGTTCTAAAGAACATTCGTTACATATGGCAATTTCAGATATGGTTTTAGTTATGATACTGTAAACCATCTGTACCGTGACATGGTACATGACATTTTGCCAACAAACAGAAGGCAATGACATGCACTAAAACTTGAGTGCTATTAAATGTAACTCTGACTTTGACCTGACACACAGTCACAATTACATAAAAACGCACATGCATTGTTTGTTTATCCATTTCTGTCTTCAGAGATGTCAAACTTTGACGTCTTAGATAACCTTTTCTGTCTATACTGCTTTACCAACATATCTGCTTGACCTAGAAAATTGCATCCAGCTTGACTCTGGCCTCTTTCCCACCTGCTTTTCTCCCTTAGTTTCTTCTTTGTGTGTTCTTTATCTTCATGTATCTACCGCTTTACCGGTGTTCGTCAGTTTTCTTTCACCATAATCTGCTGGGTTCTTTATAGTGCACATGTATTTTTTTTTCTTCTAAAGCAGTGTCTTAAGTGCAGTCTGTAGCAAAACATTTTTCTCAATTTTTTTTTTTTTCAAGAAAATGTTAAAATAAAAAGTCACAGCTCCTCTGAGATATGTGGCACAATGTAACTGCTTTTGTTCTTATGGTTATTAACGGTGTAACTCCTCTTTATATAAAGAGACATGCAGGGATTCTTGTCACTCATTCAAACTTGGAGGCCAAATCTTCAGGGAGAAATACTCAAATTGGAATAATGTTTTATGTATCGGGGATGTTTTAACTTTTTCTAAAATTTAACCCTGGAGATTTGCTGCTTGTCCTAACTTGGGCCACTGGTCAAGTAAAAAAATAACTATATACTTGGAACATCCCTTAAGACCTGCTGGTTTAAAGATGCTCAGCTGTCTAGCCGTCGCAGTTCTGTATAATTTTCGCTTGGCGGTGTTTGAATAATTATTGCTGATCGGCGTACATATTGTAAATCGGGGAGGTGGGAAATTAGTGTTTAAGGTTTTAGAATTCAATTTCAAATTCATTATTTGTATAGCGCTTTCAACAATGAACATTGTCTCAAAGCAGCTTTACACAGATAATGTGATTTAAAAGTGAATATGTTCATTAGAAGTAGGTTTGTCCCTGATGAGCAAGCCGGTGGCAAATAGAAGTTTGAGTTCAAATACAAGCCACACCAAGCTGCCACTTCTGGGCCTCTTAACTCCATAGGTGCTCGGTTGTATGAATGAAGGTCACTCTGAAAATGTTGTACATTTCTGAATGTATAGATTGGACTTATACTCCCAAGAGTGTGGAAAATGGCAATCCTCATTTTTTTGTTTTGTTTTTTTGTTTCACATGTGATCTAATTTGCCCTCCACTTTATTTGATCAGGTTTCCTTGTTGAGCTTGTCCTGACGTTACCTGGACTTTCTTGGGCGCCATGAAGCCTTCTTTACAATTGAAACTCTCCCCTTTAAGTTCTTGATGATCTGATAAATGGTTGATATAAGTGCAATCTTACTAGCAGCAATATCCTTACCTGTGAAAGCAATGATGACTGCACATTTTTCCTTGCAGGGAACTATTTTAACAGAGGGGAAGAACAATTTAAGCATCACCTTCCTTTTCAAGCTTTCAGTCTCTTATTATAACTCACTCAGCATGACCACGTGATCTTCAGACTTGTTCTTAACACTTTCTCCTGTGTTAATAAGAACCACCGACATGATGTCAACTGGTCCTTTAGTGCTCGGGCTAAAATGCAGTGGAAACTAGGTTTCTGGGTTAAGTTAATTTTCATGGCAAAGAGGGACTTTGCTATTAATTGCAATTTATCTAATCACTCTTCACAACATTTTGGAGTATTTGCAAATTAGCATTAAAAAAAAGACTGAGAAAGCAGACTTTGTAAAAAAATTTATCTGAGTCATTCTCAAAACTTTCCATTCAATTACGTAAATTCTAAATAAATAAAGGAACAAATGGCATTTCCGGGTCTGGGCGTGGCCGGCATCTTTGGAGTCTCAATGCCATGCCTATGAGACACTGTAGGTGGCAGCAGAGTAGGTTTAAGTATACATTTAATTTATAGTGTCAAATTGTTATTAAATGCATTCACGCTCATCTTTTCATTTTGTGATTAAAAAAACAAACACATTTAACTAAAGGAATAAACGTAAATCCAGACATTAATCTCTCTGAAAAGCATGCACTTGTGTAGTAGGACTACCCCAGACCTCACCTATTTCCTTCTGGCCAATCCCATGTTCATGTGCTCAGTAAAAGTTGGCATGTCCTGAATTGTTTCTTTGCTGTTTAAACGCCGTCAAGTTATCCAGTCTGACCGGTTTGTTTTTTCAGTGAAAGGAGAGATAATTTTGCACGACATCGTTCCTATGGTATTTCTTAGTTGATTACCTCTAGTGTTAGGACACATCATAGGTGAGTATAAAAAAACTATTATTTTATAAATGACTGTATAATCTGTCTCTGAGGGGCTGTTTGTGACTAAACAGTAGGAGATAGACTGTAGATAGTTCTCTGTAACATACTTTATATATCTGAGCAACGTTTCATACACTGCTTTAAAGCTCTCTATACAAGGATACACAAACACTATACATTCAATTTGCATGCTGTAAAATGGAGATGTTGCATAGTGTGTTTCAAGCAACATCTGCACTTCCTCAGTATACAGTATCTATTTCTTCTTCCCAGACAAGCAACAGTTGTAATAACAGTAGTCTCCCAAACACTAGTGTTACATCAGCAAAGGCCTATTATGTTGTTTTAAACAAAAATCTCATTTTCCCCGGCCTCTTGTTGCAAAGCTATCTCTTGAGGTGATGTCGAGAAGAAGGACATGTCAAGATGTCCTTCGTATACCGTTCAAATGGCACATACAATTCATGAGTGCAATAATTGGCATAACCGTGCTTAGAAAATATGTAAGTGTTACGCAGTGTTTAAAGGAAAGGTTTTAACAGATGTTCCTTAAGTATCAAAAATAAAAATGCAGTGGCAGCTTTGTGTTCAAGGATTTGTTTTGAAAGTCATATGGTTCAAAACCTACCACATTCAAGCTGTTGGTTTCTACCGCTAACAATTCTCTGGCCAGTTCAGGTGTAAGAACTAAAATATTTGCTTAATGTACACAAAGCTGTATATGTCCAGATATTAATAGTTATACACTTTAAATGATATTTCTAAATGTTTCAGTTTCCAAAGATTTCATCATTCTGTCTCAGCACTGTCAAAAGTTAGTGTTTGTGATTGTCATTTATTTGCATACTATTAACTCTTGTTTCCTGAGACCTTTTCCTATGTTCTCCCAATTTGTGTGTTAAGATCTAGTTATTCATCAATAACTATAATTCTTTTTTTAATTTTTATTAGTCCATCTATGCATCTGTTCAGGATTCCTGTTCATGTGATATCTCGAGAGCAAGTGGTTGAATGTTGGAATTTGTAATCAGTGGATGAACTGATTTAGCCACATAAAGCTCAGATTTCTGAAATATTTTTCAACAACGTTATGAAGTTAAATGAAGGGCAGGATTTTTGGGTGGTGGAGGCATCCTAGACATCAACTTCTACATATTTCCTATGTAATGTGTTCAAAAGGAGTTTATTTATAAGGTACATCTGGCCATTCTCAAAATTTAACCACATTAAGCTACTTTAACTTCCCAGCTTAGAGTGGTCTCCCGAGACTATGTTAAGCATGTCTAGGTCGAGACCATTTCCACTCTTACTGTAATTTCGTAGCAGAAGACATTTCACGCAAGCTGAATCGAAACCACAGAGGATCAGAGAAGGCTGGAAAAAAAGTGCAGCACAATTGGAGCAATATTGCAAAAGAGTGCTGGGCTACTGAACTGTCCTGACTTTTGTTTTGCTAAATGTCATTCTTTTACCCACAGAAAATGGCAGGTTTCTGGATTCTGCTCTTGGCTGCTCATATTTTGAGTAAGATATTTTTTTTATCATCTCACTCCCATACATTCTTAAGCATGATCAAGAACATGCCTCTACAAGATCTGCAATGCCTCTACAAAGATCATTCAGAGCACAAGAGTAGCACATTCTCCTAAGACAATCAGTGTAAAGGCCACAGGTTTGCATAAACTACTAAGTATTACTAAACAAAAACATTCGCAACTAAAACTGACTGCAAAGAAAACAGCATAATTGTCATTGTAATTATATAAGCATATGGTGTGGTTGGAGTCATTAAGCACATTTTGAAGGTCTAGAGTTCTTAATTTTCTTATCTTTTCCTTTCTTTTTTTAGGCTCTTGTGATGGTCTTCTTTCCTCTAATACATATTATGTAGAACGGCTTTATGGTGAACAGCTGAGTATAAAGCTGGCATTAGGGGCTGAGAAATTGGAGTTTACCTCTGTGGATGAAACAGAGAAGCTTGTCCTTTGGTCCAAATTTTCCCAAACTAAAAAGGGAGTAGTAAAAGGAAAAGAACATGACAGAACATTTAACATTCAATCTGTCACATATGCAGATCAAGGGACCTACACTGTGCTGAACGTCTGGAACTCGAAGATTTCCATCTATTTATTAAAGGTTGCCAGTAAGTGATAATCGGTTTTGTTAACATTTATTTTAATTTCACTTAAAAATTCTGTATCATATATATTATTTTTATATCTAGAATATATCTAAATATCTTTATATATAAAATGGGAATTTAATGCTAACTCTGTTCATTTATTTTAAAGCTAAAACAAGTTCCGAGAAATGTGTGGCAGGAGAAACATTTAAAATTCCACTGGGTAGTCTTTCGAAGAATGATGCTACATTACATTTTTTAAGAGAAGATTTCAACCTCACTCTGGTGGACCATGGATTGCCTGTGGGCAACTTGCATACTGATTACATGGGACGTGTGCAGGTGACTAGCAACAGCATAGAGGTGCTCAATGTCAATGTCTCAGATGTGGGGAACTACACACTCAGAGACCATCTAAATCGCAGACTCAGAATAATCTCTCTGATCTTGGTTGGTGAGTTCCAAATTTTGAACATTCCCAAAAACATTTCTATAAAATCTAAGTGTGCTTCTTAGAATTAATTGAAATGACAGTTAGCACCATCTATAAAGTTTATCACCCACATCATGAGGTTTATGGGAAAATGTAGTGGAAGCCAGGCTGAGAAGAGGTGACTTTCTGTGATCAATAGTATGGTTTCATGCCAGAATGTTGATGGAGAAGAATAGAGAATGTCAGAAGGAGTTGCATTGTGTGTTTCTGGTTTTAGAGAAAGCGTACGACAGGGTGCCGAGAGAGGAGTTGTGGTATTGTATGAGGAAGTCAGAACATGTATAAGGACAGTTTGACAGCAAGTGTGCAGTAGGAACGACAGACAGGTTCAAGGTGGAGGTGGGACTGCATCAAGGTTTTGCTCTGAGCCCTTTACTGTTTGCAGTGGTGAGGAGTAAGACAGAGTCCATGTGTGTGAATGAGAGGGAGGGCAGTGGAGTGGTGCGGTTGCAGGGAGAAGAGGTGGAGAAGATGGATGAGTTTAAGTGCCTGGGGTCAACAGTGCAAAGTAATGTAGAGTGTGTTGAGGAAGTGAAGAAAAGAGTGCAGGCAGGGTGGAGTGGGTGAAGGATATATGCAAGAGTGAAAGGTAAAGAGATTGAGATGGTTTGGACATGTGCAGAAGACAGAGGGAGGGAATATTGGTAAAGGGAATGCTGAGGATGGAGCCACCAGGAAGAAGCCCAAATAGGAGGTTTATGGACGTGGTGAGGGAAGATGTGCGGGAAATTGGTTTAAAAGAGGCAGAATAAGAGGACAGGGTGATATGGAAATGGATGATTCGCTGTGGCGACCCCTAATGAGAGCAGCCGAAATAAGGAGTAGTTAGCACCATCTATATGCTTTTCTATTGATTAGATTAGATTAGATTGTGCTGATGTAATATAGTTAGCAACCTACCAAAAGTGCTTTTACCCGAATAAAAAAAAAAAAAATGGGATGCTGTGTAAAATGTAAAAACAGAATGTGCAATTCACAGTAGAATCTAGAAATTATATCAGATAATTCCAATGAAAAAATGTACCATAAAAAAAAAAAAAAAAAAGGTAATTTAAAAATTAAAAACAACAACATGTCTTCCGCCCCCCCCCCACCCCCCCCCCCCCCCAATTTTTTTTTTTTTTTTTTCTTCTCCAACCATGGTATAGCATCCCCTTTTCTTTTAACAGCAGTCTGTAAACGTCTAGGAACTGAGGAAACCAGTTGCTGCAGTTGTGTGAGAGGAATGTTGTCCCATTCTTGCCCTTTATAGGATTGTCACTGCTCAACAGTTGTATTTCTTAATCTTTTTAAGAATTGAGTTTGTGTAATAACTCTGTCCACCCTTCTTCTTCTCTTGACCCCCCCCCCCCCCCCTTAAGAATTGAGTTTGTGTAATAACTCTGTCCACCCTTCTTCTTCTCTTGACCCCCCCCCCTTATCTTTTTTTTTTTCCCCTTATGTAGATCACCATCCAAAGATCAATGCCTCACCACTGGCAGCTGTGCTGCTGTTGCTTGGCATACCTCCCTGTATTTACTGTTGCTGCTGCCATAGAAAAAATATTTGTAAAAAGGACAGCCATTCCACCACTACTGCTGCACCCACCTCTACCGTAAAGTTCAACAATTCAATTAATCCACCTGAACCTCCACCAGCTTATGTCGGCCTTTCAATTCCTACAGACCCAGTACCGGTAATGTGCTAGATCCCAATTCAGCACAGCCTTGTGTAAAAGTCATGTAAATGTCCCTGGCATTGAATCTACATTTTACACACAACATTTTGTATGGATTAACTTTTATAAAATTATTATAATTAAATTATTTCACTGTAATATTAAAGTTTTTTATTTATTTATTTCCCTGCAAGTAATTTAATTGTAAAGTGATAATAATGATGGGATAAGCAAGATGAAGAAAACAATAGAGATCCCTACATTCTCTTCAGATTCTGACATGAGTGATGCCATTTTTAGTAAGACAGCAAAGATCTCAGTGTGTTAAATTAATACTTATTATAATTATCATTAAACTACTGCGTTTTCTGTGTTGGAGCATGGAAAAATGTCAAACTAACATCCATTAACTCAAGATGCAATATAATCTATAAAAAAATTGTTGATGCTTGCGTCTGTTTAGTATCTGTGCTTCTGATTTACAGGCATATACCCCTAATTACCCTGGTGTAGGTGGAAGTATTGTTCATCCTCCTCCTAATCCAGCACTTCCCCCTCAACCGCCCTACAGTGAATATGCACCACCTGCTATGCCCTCTAACTCTGTAAGAGACACACACACACACAAGATTTATTTGGATTTTAAATTATAAAGTAATTTTGTAATTTCTGGCACATTTTTAATTATATTAGAAATCTCATATTTTTTATTTAAACTAATAGGATAGATATGACATCATAATGGATTTATGTAATTTTTTTTGTAGGACTTTGGCATCCCTTCAGCGCAGCCTCCTCAATATGGCGGTGTACCATATAATCAACCTGCTCCTGCTGTACGAGTTTTCTTCTATAATATATATGATTGTACTCTGTCCCCCACTGCATTCTCTTTCCCTGTTCTGCAGTTCTCACAGGTCATATTAAAATATATGCATTATAAGTTGGTCCTCTGTTGTGGCCATGTTTTTGTTTGCAGGGTTTTGTTCCAATGGTGTGTAATGCTCCTGCAACTTCAGTGACTCCACTACTCTCACTGCCACAGCTTGAGGTACTTCCTTAAATAGTTTATTTTCATTTATGTTTCTTTTAATATTCTAATTACAGTGAAATCTTTGCTACAGAGTGTTTGATCGTTAGCTTATAGGTATTTTTGAACATGATGTATAATTCAAATGCTATTTAAGCAATTCACTGCCATAGATTCACTCCTTTATCTAAATGAGTTGATCTAAACTAGTCTAACCGTTTAGTGTACTGATGTGCTCAATGATCTTCAGAAAGACACTGACATAAGATGCCCTCCTTTTTGAATTTGTGAAATTTTTGGTTAGATCTTGGCGTTAATATTACGAGGTAAATATGCCTGAAAGCAAAGACGGATCAGTTTGGACACAACAGGCACAAGATCACAGCACATGACCAACAAAACCTCAGCCACAGCAAGACTCAAATGCTCTGAATCACTTCTTTCATAAGAGAAAAGGAAAACCAACTCTGTAGTCATTTGGATTTAAATCTGGTGTACACATATAATGTAAATTTTTGACATGGCTGTTGTGATCGCAAAGGCAATAAAGAGAAAATGGTTATTTTATAATATTTGATGTTAAATTTTAGATTTTAAAATTTAATGTTCATTAGATTTGTAGAATTTAGAATTGTGCCTCAACTTACTTGTATTAACCTCTATATGTGTCCGACTACAGGGTTGTACCTATATATGGTTAGACTACAGGTTGTACTATCCATAAACATTAAAGATGTTTGAATGATGACATTAATGATGTACTATCTGGTGGTATTTTTTTTTATAATGGAATAAAATGTTTAGAAGTAATATAAATATTAGACTTAAAATAAGAACCTTCTCTCTTCTATCTCTTCTTTTAGGAACAGAATCCAGCCCAGTACACTGGCAAAGATGTCCTTGAAACCTCTGATGCCGCCATCCAATTTAACATGAAGTGAAATGACTCCTTCCTGTAGTCCCGTCTCCTTCCTGTAGTTTCTCTTGCCTATTGTCTTTTACTTTAAACAAATAGTATTATGGCTACATGGATTAATTACCAGCCTATAACTTGCAGTGAAATATGGAAATGTCTTTTCAAGCAACCGGATGTAAAATTGAGAAATTGTAAATTTTAATGATGCTGTAAATGTTTACTTAAAGTGTTAAAATTTGACTTTTTTTGTCAAATTTATTGAAAGACAGATTTTGACGATGGATTGCAATCTTACAAATGTTCTCTCCACTACATATACAAAGAACATGATCAAAACCAAAAAGGAAAGGGGGAAAAAAAAATTATTCCAAAAACAAACTCATTCCAAAAACATTCCTTACAAGACCTGTATACATTACATTATAAAGTATGCTGAACAAAAATATTAAAACATCACGTTAAGAAATATGCATTAACTCATATTTTCCATCAAGGTAACAGAGAAAAAGAAATTTGCCCTTTAAACTGTACCTAATTTCTTCCAAATGTAAAGTAGACTTTAACTTATTGATTGTCGTTAAACTGTATGCAAGCAGTATATGTTGTGCTCTTGATAATAAATGCATACGTTCAGAAAATGCCAGAATGAAAAGTACCAAATCTGTGAAGAAAAGAGTGCAGGGTGGAGTGTGTGTGGAGAAGAGTGGCAGGAGTGATTTCTGATAGAAGAGTATCTGTAAGAGTGAAAAGGAAAGTTTATAGGACTGTGGTGAGACTTGAGATGTTGTATGGTTTAAAGACACTGGCATTGAGTAAAATACAGGAGGTGGCGCTGGAGGTAGCAGAGCTGAAGATGTTGAGGTTTTCATTAGGAATAACGAGGATTAGAAATTAGTTTATTAGAGGGACAGCACAGGTTTCTGAATGTGGTGAGGGAAGACATGCAGGTAGTTGGTTAGAAAGAGGCATATGTAGGGGGGGTGGAATGGGTATGGAGACAGATGATCTTTGACCCCTAATGGGAGCAGCTGAAAGAAGGAGGCGAGACATTTTGAAAACTTCTATGTAGTTTCTTTTTTGATTAATGTATTCTGTGAATCACTTTAAACTGAATAAGCAGTGAGTAGAGTTGATAGAATGTTCTTTAATATGCCTTAAACTCGTTTGCCACATCTCCAAAATTTCTACTCTTAGTTCTTTCTCCCATTCTTCCTTAAGAAAACTTGTTGAAGGAGAAGTAGAGGATTGTAGCAGATCATAACTTATAGGTAATGCCTTTTCACTTCCTTTACACTGTTTAAGACACCTAATAATAATTGAGGGTGATGTATAATCCAATGTGTGTGAGCATGTATATAATTCCTAATCTGTAAAAATTTAAAAAATTACTCTGGGGGAATTAAAATTTCTGTTGCAGCTGGCTAAAAGATGCCAAAGCCACAACAATAAAAAGGTTCCCTATAGCACCCATTTTTTCCCATTGAACAAAGGTCCCATCAAATGTTGATAGAGTAAATGATGTATTCTAAAATTTGACTTTTTAAGTTGTGTTTTTTATATGGATGACCCCTAATAGTCAAATATTTAATGCTTCGAGAGGAACAGCCTGATTCAACTACTAATCTCACATTTAAATCTTCGCAGAGGTGTTCTGAAACAAGGATCTCTGCCATTTTGATTATATTGGGGATGTTTAATGTCTGGGCTTCACAAAGAACTACTGTTTTGTTCCCCCCAGTAAGTTAATATACAGCCTGTTATGATAATGCTGTGAGTAAAAATGTGAAGAGAAAGAATCAATACAACCATCCCTGTGATAGATTTTAATTTTACTTTCCATGATTTGTGACTGATATATCAGCATCTTGGCAGCACTGATTAAGGTAAAGGTATATTCAGATTAATTTATTATTCATTTTCAGTGCACAGATGTTGCGCTGAACTTGGAGTGCTCTCGTACAGGCAGTTTAGCAAGTGGAATCTGATTTGCTGTAAAATGCAAATCCTGTCTGCAGTGTTGCCTTTTTCCAGTTATTTATTTGTTCTTTTTTTTTTTTAGGTTTGATGAACCAATATGTTCTCCTATATCTTTGATGTACTGTACATTGTGGCCCTAAAAATGTTTTGACGGATCGTTTTACAAATGAATCACTTGACAGACAATTTTGGTCGCTTTATTAGAATGTTGTTTCTGTGTGCTGCGTGTGAAAGAAAATAAAAGTTGTCTTACACACTTGTTGACTACCTGGTGTTGTCCCTGACGAAACTGAAATGATTTTGTCTCCTAAGGCTGTTGAAAATGAGATATATAGAAAATGATAGATATTGTATTTAAAATGGTGTATGTTTACTACAGTTTGACATTTCCCACTATAATTCCCTCCAAGTTTATGTTAAGTTATGCTCCTGTGTCAGTGGAGAAGACCTCCTTACAAGCAGGCCACAAGCAGTACAGCTAGACAGACATCTCACTGACCCTTATCTTTAGCACTATCGCCCACCCAGGGTTGTGTCCCAGGCTTCTGCTATGCTCATTTTACACTTGGGACTGTGGCCACTTTTAACTTTACCACCAGGCAGTTTTTAACACCTGTTTTCACATTGTGCAGGATCTGACATGGTAATGTTAAATCTACACAAGGATGAAGGAGAATTGTCAGTGTCTTTACACCTTAGATTCTTAAGGAATTTTAAACTTCCCCCAACATTGCTAAGACACTTAAGAAAGACATCAACCATCAGAAAGTTTTGTGAACACCACCAAGCAGAAGAAGTGGGTTCTACAGAGGGCACCACCCACACTGAGCTGCCTGACCTGTGGTTTGTCTACAGCAAGCAGAGCTGGACCAGGGCCAGGAAGGCTGTTTATTCTCTCTTCCAATCAAGGAAGGTCTTGTGCTCCTTAAAGGCTAGCATAGACATAATCAGGAGGAGCTTCTTACCATAAGACATTCTAGCATTCATACAGAACAGCCAGGACTAGTGCTTGGATTTATTGCATGTTTATATCAGTAAGCTTTGCATACATATTTAAAAAAAGAAAACTTTGCAGGACAAAAAACAGGGCAGGGAATTTACTTTGATGTTCAAAAGTACAAACACTGGTTAAGGGATAGGCATTTGTCTTCAGGTCTGCTTTGTTCAGCCGTGGCTGCTTTGGGAACTACTGTATTTTTACCATCACAGCAAAAATAAGTAAAATATTTGACCAAACTGTGTCTGAAACATTAGTTAATTGTGTTTAAGTAGTGTCATACAAACAAGGCTGATGTTGTATAGTATATTTGTAGTGTTTGTTTTGCATATTGTATCAGTTCAGCAGTGTCATTGTGTTTATACAACAGGGATGAATGGTATCAGGTTGCGCTTCCGGAATAAGAAATTATGAGCCTTGAGGGTGAGGTGAGTGTATGCATTTTGGAGTTTGTGTAAGATCTTATTATAAACAGATTTAGGTTAAGTATTATTTATTTATTTATCATAATGTTAAATTGTTATCATGCTTATAACTACATCATTATTATTATTATTATTATTATTATTGTTTTTTGTTACCTTATGTTAAACATTATAAAGATGTCATTCATATAGACAATAGACAACCAATTCAAAATGCATTTATCATTCTCTTTTGCATTTGTGGCAAAATACCAGTGACAAATCAATATCACAGAAGTCCAGTGTGAGCTTCTATAGGCTACATAAGATACATCATTTTTTTTAGCTCTCTCTCTCCTGGGAAGACTCTATAATAGGTTTGGCCAGTGATTGACAGTGGAGTGTGTACAACACAGTACATTCAAAGAGGTTCAGTTTTACAGACGTTTACTTAACATTGCCATGCTAATTTGGTACACAAGTAAGCCTGAAATAGTGCTTATTTTTTATCCCGATCTAATGCTAAAAGCAGGAAGCAGAGCAGAGCAGACACTGGTACATTTAATGGGCTGCAAAGACACGTACTCCATGCAGAGATCCCTTTCAATCTGGAAGCACAACATTTTTATTTACAACAAATATAAAAAACTCAGCATATAAAAATATAAATGTGGAGCTGTAGCAAACACATGCACTATGCAGATATTGGATTGTCTTTTTAGGCCTTTAAGATAGATCTACACCAAGAATCTTTCAGAACCTACTGCATCCTGTTTTTTTTCCCCGGCTCAGCCCTCTTGAGGGTTATTTCCTATAACCAACTGGTTATATATTTTTCTCCCTCATCCATTGATACATTTATGTTACTTTGAATTGTACTGCATTGTGTTCTTTTGTTCTGCAGTTCCTGCTGCTTCCTTAGTTCTACCTCTAGAGTTTTGTGCTAGTGATGTATAAAAGTTTATAGATTTACAACCTAAACAACAATCATAAAACATAAAACATAAATTCACTCCTTTCCTTAACTTGCAGTTCACAAAACATACATTACAGATGCAAATATACTAATTTTATTTGGAATCAGTGTTGCTATTTAAGTCATGCCCATTGCAAACCGGTGGATAAAATCAAACATCCAGCAAAGCAATTTCCATGCACAAACACATGCAGGAGGGTTGTAATGCCGTGCATTTCAACATGCCACTGACATAGGATATCACCTATTCAACAATTTTCATTAAATGTCTGCTTAAGCTGCCCCAGTCAACTGCAACTGCAACTGCTAATATTGTGAGGTGACGACTTCTCAAAGCAAAAAACTAAAAAAAAAAGATCAGCTCCACAAAAGCCCACAGTACATGACCAGTAAAAGCTGACATGCCAAGCACAATGACTGCAACACTTCCAAACTCTTAAAAAGCTACTGTTATATCCACAACCAAAGAAATCATCTTCAAAAAGCAAATGTGATTTTAGGTGTTTATTTAAAATACATGGAACAAATGGGTTTTAATTCACACAGCTGTTATAATAAAACAAAAGAGCTGCATGTTAATATTGTGCTTTAACACCAGTAGTTAAACAATTGGGCCTAATATTTAAATAGCTGTATTATGTTTGTGAAAACTCTGGCTCCAGCGTGGGAAAACAAGGTAAACACCTGACAAACTCTACCCCTAAGTTAATAACTGAGAATATATTAACATCAGTTAACTACGCTAAGCCTGCAGCTGATATGAAGTTTTTCACCATATCCCAAATACCTTTATTGAACCATGGCAAATTTCGTTTTTTCTCTGCTTATTTTTTGTATATTTGTTTAAAATGTCATTTACAGCTAGCATAAGATCATGACAGCCCTGTTCACAAGATGTGGCGCTGAAATCATTTATAAAATCAGGAATTTGACAAATCTAAGAAATAAAGTTACAGCCGAGCTTAGAAAGGCCAAAGCCAGTTTTTTTCTTCAAATCATTAGAAATGCACAAGGCAATAGTAGAATAATATGGAAAACTATTGATAAATTGATTGGAAATGAAAAGTCAAAATGTGAGAATATTTGTCTCAATATGAATGGAAAAATTATTGAGGACTCTTTCGCAATAGCAACAAATTTTAATGAATATTTTTTGAACATTGTCCAAAATTCAGTTCAGAATTTTCAAATTGTTCATCCCCCTTTCATAATCAATGACAAATCACGATGCTAAATAGCAGCAAAGCAAAATATATTTATGGACTTGATACTTCTTTTCTGAAACAATATAAGGACATCCTCTCTGATCTGTTGACAACAATGATCAATCAATCGATTAGTGAGGGTATTTTTCCAGCAGCTCTAAAATCTGCGATTGCTTCCCCTGTGTCAAAAGTACTCGAAAAGGCGGCGACTTACCATTCACTTTAAATCACAAGCTCTCTTAAATCCAATGGAATTTGCCTTCAGGCGTAAATACTCTACAGACTTTGCATGTTGCTACTTCTTGGAAACTATCAGGGCATATGTGGATCACACCCAAAACTGGATAAGATCTTATTTGAGTGACCGATATCAGTGTGTTCAAGTAAATAACATCAAATCTGCATTCAGAGCCACCTCAATAGGAGTGCCGCAGGGGTCTATTTTGGGACCCTTGCTTTTTAGCATCTATATAATTGATCTCCCTAGAGTGTGTTTGGACGTTGACATAATCATGTATGCTGATGATACGGTGAGCTTCACTTATAGGGAAAACGAGCTGGAGGTTGCTGACAAATTATCAAAAGGAATGCAAAAAGTTGTAGAATGGTTGCAGACGTCTTGTCTTGATAAATTTTGATAAAACGGTCTCAATGTTTTTCTCAAATAAACGTAAGTTACATCTAACTCAAAATATTCAAGTAAATGGCCAAAATATTAAAAATGTAAAGCAAACTAAATATTTAGGTCTAATGATTGATTCGAATCTAGGTTTTAAAAGTCATATCAAAAAACTGGGTAATATATTGAAATTTAATTTGCTGAATTATAAACACATTAGAAATTCATTAACTTTATGCACATAAAGCCTTGAATATTTATTATAATGCTATGATTGTTCCGCATCTACTGTATTGCATGTCTAGTTGGTCTCAGGCATGTAAAACATCGTTAAAATTACTAGAAACATTACATAAAAGGGCAATTAAAATTTATGATAAAAAGCCTAGTCAGTACCATTATTGTAATGTCTTGAGTAAATATATTATTTTGAGTTTTAAGAACCTCATTAAATACAAGCAAATTTCTGATTTATTTAAAATTATCCATAATATCGCTGCTCCCCCATTGAGAAGATTTGTCACACTAAATTCAGATAGACTTAATAGAGCCACACGGTCGACAGTCAGAGGAGAGTGCAGTGTTCCAAGATGCAAAACCACTTATGGTCTACATTCGTTCTTTTATAAAGCCGCAAGCCTTTGGAACACTCTTCCAAATGATATTATTTTATGTACAAACTATAGCACATTTACACGCCTGACCAAACTGTGGCTATTAGCAAAGCAAACTTGTAAGCACTAAATGACTGTGATATGAACAATGTAGACTGTGAGTGAGTGAGTGCTAGATTCATGAAGTTGAGAGTGTTTTTATGATGTGAGTGAAGTGAGGTTTCTCTTGTATAACATCTGTTCAATTATGAAGTGGAGAGTGTTTTTAGTGATTTTATTGATGTGAGTGAAATAATGTTTCCATGTATGATACTGCATGTATTTCATGACCTTTTTTGCAAATGTAACATCTGTGTAGGGACTGCAGGCGGTAATTAGCATTTTTTTTTTGCTATAACCTGGTTATAGTACAAATAAACTCATTCATTCATTCATTCATTCATTCATTCATTCATTCAAAAGCAGAATTCCTATTTTTTTTTTAATTCCTAAACTTTGTTGCTTTTAGGGGCTTTCCATGCTATGCTTAGAGAATAAAATTGGATGGAAATATTTATTTCCAAATAGGTACTAAACCACTTGTTTTGTGGTAGAAAAGTACTGGGGAATGACAAGGGATTGTCCCAAAACACCAGCTTCGATGTTCTTTAACAACTTAAATAACTATAACCTAATTTTGGGGAGCTTTAATATTACAAATGACCAGTCAATGACTTTGTTTTGTGGTGCAGGAAAAACATCTTGTAGCTCAAAATTGGTTTGATAAGTAAAGTTGGTGGGTTTCCGGTGTGTTAAAGAAATTGCATATGTGGGAGGAAGAAGGGATATCTGTATATTGTAAAGTACCTTTGGCTGTACCTTAACTGCAGACCGGAATGGACAGACAATAGCCAGTTTTGATTTGTAATGTTGTAACAATGTTACAATGTTGTAATGTCTGCAGGAGCCTGGCAAACCTTTAGTTCCCAGTTCATTTCAGAACATCTGGGGAACCTATAGTCTATAGAAACTTAAAGTATTTACAATTATGGTGAGGTGAAAAGCATCTCAGAATGCACAACACATTAAAGGTGGATGGGCTACAGAAGTAGAATTCTTTCATCTGGGTTCACTGGAGGAAATAATTAATTGAAATAAAAAATCAACTGTATCAAATAATGTTATGGATGTTTCTATTCTTTGAATGTATTAAGGTTTAGCATATTAAGAATATGCTTAACTTTAAATAAAGTATACAAATATACATATATGTCCCTAAACCTTTTTAGTACCAAACTAGGAGAAATAATAATACATATAACACAACAATATTATCTAGCTATAAAATGTTAAACTATTGAAACGAACAAAATGTTGTTTATTAAGCATTGTTAACATTGCAAATGGGTGTGCATAAGTGGAATAACACACTGTGAAGCCTGGAGTATGAACATGCATTCATTATATCTATTGTACATGCACAGTTACAGAGATTATGGGCAACATGTTAAAACAAGAAAAACACCCACCACCGAGCAACTTTCCCTGACTGTAGTGTTCTGAAGAATTAGAAGTGTGAACATGTTTTTCACTGCTATGCATTTTGTTAAGTGGGTGTAATTTTTTCAAACATAGTCTCAAGTGTGCTAGTATCTATGTAGATATAGTTAATATGAGTCAAAATGTACATTAAGAGTGCTACCTGCCAGCATCCTGTTTAAAACGGTGTAGTGTATGGTATATGTATGTGTATAGAGGCCTGGGAGAATCGGTCTGAATTCAGTGTTTACATGTACAGTATTTTTTATATGGACAAATCCAATTTAACAAACAAAAACCTCCTGTACAGTACTGGTCGGTGCTACAGTGTCACAGCGTTCACTGTTTTTCCGTCTTATGTCGTCATTTTGCACTAAATTTCGCACACATGTACTTTGTGTAGCGTCCGAAGACTAGGTAGTTCGTTTTGTGTAGTTCCGTGTCCCGTTTTCCTTTTTTGTTAATTCATGTGGTCTTATGTAGCACCTCGGTCATGGGGGAAAGGTTGAAATGACAATAAAAGCCTACTTGACTTGACTTGACTTGACTTGACTTGACTTGACTTGGCTTGGCTTGACTGGCTAGGGATTTAGTCAGTTTCTGCTCAGGAAGAAATGAAACACAATACTCTAGACGTGCTTTTGAATTCTCTCAAAGCGCCTCATAGATGAATCCTTGAATTGATCGAGTCACGTGAGTACCGGAAAGCCTTTGACGCCATTTTCTGGACGAGACTTGCGTGTGAAGGGGCGTGGCCCCGGCCTTTGCGTGAGAGATAATATTACACCCAGATGCTGTAGACTGATGCAAACTGAGGCTGATGTTTAATGCTTATATATAAAAATAAGCCACATGTGCACTGCAAATAGTCGTCTTGCTATTTGATTTAGTTTTGTTTTTAACATTCAACCATTAAACAAAAGAAACTTAAATGCAGACATTAAAGTGTCTGAAAAACAAGTATTTCTAGAGTAGGCGGTCCCAGAGACCCCACCTATATCCTCCAGCCAATCGCCATGTTTTCTGATTGTCCCGTAAATGTTGGCATGCTGTTTTTTCTATTTGGTTCAAAATGATATATGCGATCTTCGTGTCCGCCTGTATTTCTGACTGCTTACAAATATATAGTAATTGTTTAAGATAATTAGTTGATTTTTTTGCGAGGAATAACATAAGTCGGTTTTCCAGGCAATCCAAATACATCAAGGGAAATAACCCGCATCGTTTTCTGGCTCTTCTCCAGAAAAAAAAAGAAAAAACAAACATACCATAGGTGAGTATAAACTCCAATAAATTATTTTACACTGCAGTCTCAGTTTCAGCAGACCACCAGTCTGTGGCAAGGTTGGTTAAGATCTTTACTCAGCTTTCTGTCTGTGCCATGTGATAGCAATCTTTTGTTTTTTCCGTTTCTAGGCGCTGTTTCTGAGGTTGCGCCTTTTAACCCACGATTTGCATGCTGTAAAGAAATCTTGTTTTACTGTCTAGTTTAATTCTGGAAACTCTTTTCTCCATTCGGTGTCTTACAAATGCAATATATATTGAATTTGAAAAAACAAAACCAAAAAATCAAAAATCAGATTTTCTGATCACATAATGGTAATTTAACACCAAAGGTGACAGATTCAATAAGGTTAAAGGTTAAAGTGTAAAGTAAAAACCAAAAAAAAAAAAAAAAAAAAAAAAGCTATGTTCAGGAATCAAGGTTGAGTTGTCAATGGAGAAAGATTATTCAGCAGAAATAAAGCCAGCTAGTTCCATGGAAGCACCTCTCAGGACCACCTCTAGCATGGGAACCACCTTAAATCCAAGACTATGTGTTCTTCTGACACATTTATTTCTTTTGACAAATCACCTTCTTTAAAAGTTAAGAGCAGAAACGTTGTACTCACTGATACTTCAAACGTGCTGATTCCAATCCCACATTAATAAACAGGGAACACAGAACAGGATGATCAGATGATCAGACTGTGTTCAGAAGCAAGGAAACCGATTACAGGCAACAAAGAGAGCGACCTAAAATAACTCATCCAATTTAATACAAAACAAAATTTAAGACTGAATAAATAATGCATGCATTTTATAGTTCTTTGTCGGTTTTTTATCATATACTTTTTCTAATAAAAAAATGAATACAAATAGTCATAATTTTCATAGATATGTATGTAACTAGGGCTGCAACTAACGTTTATTTATATAATTGATTAATCGGACAATTATTTTTTTCAAACAAACAGTTAAAAATCTAAATTATTTTTATGTTGTGCTTATTTTTACAATATAAAACCCCACTTCAAAGTATTTATGTATAAAAGTGTACTTTAAAAAATGCAAAAGCCACATATTGACTTAATCATTAATTTAATCATTTTAAAAGCTTATAGTGGCTGATTTCTCCTTCGAAAAAAATTCTCTCATGTTGGGTTGTTTCTTTCTGTTAAAAAAAAATACAGCATTTGAGTATGCAAGGTGAAAGTCTGTGTTAGTCAACATTTGTATTGTTTTTTTAATGATAATTGCAAATAGCAAGTTGACAATAATGCTTAAAATAATAATATAAAAGATAATACAACATTGTTAAAATTGATATAAAAAAAATTAAACACATTTTGTTCCGTTGTGAAGATATAAGCATCTAGAATATATAATTTGTTTAATTTTGTAATAATAATTATATAATATATGCACGAATTAAATATACAAACATTAAAAACATGCAGCAAGCAAACAGGCTTGATATGAAATAATGGGAAAAATCTGCATTGTTGTACAAATGCATACGCATTCGCTGAAAACCACAACAGTCACTAAAATGTAATCGTTTACTGATGCTATTATTTGCTGCTTTTAGATTTAGTGTTGTAGTGTTTAGTGTAGTGTTTGTTCGCACTCTTTTAATTGAATCCTCACTATTTTGCGAGCGAGCTAATTGCTCAACCTGTCAAGTACTCGCGATGATAATTATGATAATCAAGCCTCGACATGACTGCGGTTTCCTGCATTTTTCTTATTAACTTTAACATTAATGTCTCACTCTTTCATTCACAGACAAAATGCAAGGCTTTTGGATCCTGCTCTTAGCTGTACAAATGATGTGTAAGAAAATATTTATTCACTTTCTTACACATTCTCATGTATTCCCAGGAATGATCCAGAAGTGCATCATTCAAGTACAATAGTATCACATTCTCTGATTTGTTTTACAAATTTATTTATTTTTTGCCATTAAGGTAACAGTAACTGCAAAAAATATATATATTAATATATATGTGTGTGGTAGGAGTAATTCTGTAAAGTTTACAAACCTTTTACCTCCTCTCTCTGTTTCTCTTCAGACTCATGTGCCGGTATTTCAACGACTGATACCAGAAATGTGGAGTTGATGCATGGCCAGCAATTTAGTATCAGGCTCCCAACGGAGTCTGAGAAGTTGGAGTTTATCTCTTCAGATAATTCACAGAAGGGTGTTCTTTGGGCCAGAATGTCCGTAACCAAAAGAGGAATAGTAATCGGAAAAGACAGTGACAGAAGATTTTCAATTGCTTCTGTCATGTATGAGGATCAGGGAATCTACACTCTGTATAATTTCTGGAGCAAAACGATTTCCACCCATTTATTAAAAGTTGTTCGTAAGTGACCTTAGACTTTAAATTCTGGTTAAATACATTTTGTGTCATGATGGAGAAAAGGCATGTTAAGCATATGTGTGGTACACAGACCTCAGATACCTCACATTCTAGCCAGTAAACTTGTGTTTATGGTTTAAGAGAGCTGCATCTTGTGACATTTGTAAAAACAAATTCAGAATATTTATCAAGGTAGCAAGTGTAAAAAAAAAATCTAATGCCTCTATTATTTCATGATTTATAGAATTTTGGATTTAAACACTGGTTGAATTGAAATGCTTTGATATTGCCGACTCCAGATGCTTTGAATTTGTTTGGTTGATCAAGCAAGGATTCTCTTTTACTACAGCATTTACTATTTCTTATATTTACTGCAAAAAATTTAAGCATTCTTTTTTCTTACTGTCTCTGACATTGCCTATTTCTAAGGGCGAGGCTCATAGCAATCTCATTAAATTTAGGACATTTTGACACTGTCCACAATCTCACATTATACATTACAAATCATCTCTATGAGATGCATGGCAGTTTTCTTTCTTTCAAATATTTTTCTTTGTATTTTCTCCAATTAAAACAATATTTCCCATTTGGTCTAAAAGCAAACATAGGTATTGAGCAACGTGTGGCTGGTGAAACCTTAAGAATTTCCCTGGGAGGCCTTTCGAAGAATGATGCCACTCTACAATTTTCGAACAGAGATTACAACCTCACATTGGTGTCGCATGGCACACCTGTGGGCAGCTTGAATGCTGAATACATGGGAAGAATTCAGTTGACAAGCAGTAGCTTCGAGTTGCGAAATGTCAATGTTTCGGATGAGGGGACGTACATACTCCGTGACAATCTAAATCGCAAACTCAAGATCGTCACTATGGTCTTGGTTGGTGAGTTTCTACTGAAATCTTTTTCTATAAGGCTGAAATTGTGCATGTTTTAATGAATTAGAACATTTGCCTTTATCGTATAGAGAGAAGGCAATGTTTATTGATTTGGATTTAGTAGATTTTAACAGCAAAGTGAACAGTAGAAAACAGTACGATTGAAGAAAACACTTCAATTAACAGGTGGCCTCAAACATTTTAAAGTAGTGTTTAATCTTTCATAAGTACATACATATGCCAGGGCTTTGGATAAACCAAATTAAGCTGGATAGACTATCTTTTGTTAGCCATTTTAGTGTTTTTCAATCCTCATATTCGGTTTCATGATAGACCTGATTGATTTCAGTTGAGCTGTTTCCTTCATACTAGTCACATTCACTTACTGTACTCAGAATAAAATCTCATAATACACATCATTGTTGGTTACAACACTATCCTGTACACATATAGATCACACTTACTGGGGTGTGGGTTAGACACAGTGGTGGATGAAGTACACACTTGAGTAAATGTAGAAATACAGTAGGTAAACTATGACTCCAGTAAAAGTAAGTGTTCGCTTTAAACTTTCACTTGAGTAAAAGTACAAAAATGTGCCTTCAAATATACTTAAGAATCCAAAGTACTATGATTTATTAGGGCTGTAATGTTCCTATTATTATTTTTGTAACAATACTTAATCAACTCAGTTTATGTGAAAAGACTCCAATGTTACTCCTAGCACACCAATCTATTGTACAAACAACAAGAAGCAATCAAAACAAGTTTAATACAGGGTGCATGCTCTACCCTGATTGGTGCTTTACTTCGTACTTAACCAGTTAATTTTTTTATCCGCTCATAAATAAAAAGAAATGATTTCACAAAATGTAGTTGAGTAGAAAGTAAGATATCTGACTTTAAAATGTAGTGAAGTTAACGTAAAATTAAATACTTTATATACAGATATATAAGAAAAGCTACTTAAGTACACTAAAGAATAAATTTACTTGGTTGCTGTCCACCACTGGTTAGACACTGGTTAGACTTTGTAAAATGTTTAGAATGACCAGTGATTTTTCCGTCTCTCTTCTCTTTCTGCCTTCCTAGATCATCATGAGGGAGTGAGTGCAGGTCCTTTTATGGGTCTGCTGATGTTGCTTGGTATACCACCTTGTATTTTCTGTTGCTGCAGAAAGAAAATCTGCAAAAAGAATAACCAGCCCACTACCACCGTAAACACCCCACCCAACACTGTAAACTTCGACAACCAGATTAATCCACCTGGACCTCCACCAGCATACCCCAACATTGTAGCTCCTGCAAACCCCTCAGTAATACAGCAGAACACAACATATCACAGAGTGCACATTAGCTTGTATAGTGGTTAATTAAGACATTCTAGGAAATACTGTTTGGATCATTTGTACATTTATGGCTTTTAAACATGTAGTTCTTTCTCTATGTATTCAATCCCCACATGCTGTTTGGGATTGGGGGAGGTAGGTACATAGAGAAAGAACTACATGTTGGAACAGTCTAATAATAATAATTAGTAAGAACTACATAACTGTAATGGTACAGTCCAATAATGATGCAACTTACATTAGTTCACATTGCTCACATTGCATTTTCAAAACCAGCAGCAAAAAGGCAACAAAATAATTAATTTATATGATGCTGGTAGGGCTATGATTGATGTTTTTTGCAAATAGTTTAGCATAATTATCCATATGCATATGGTTTCTGACTGCATTTTTTTATTCTGTTTTTTACATTTGTGTATTATTAATTTTAGAATTTCATTCATATAGTAAAGTTATATATCCATGACCTTTACTTTTATTATAGCAAAATATTTATTATAGACATTACTGAGCACATTGGCACTAATGGCACTAATGGCATTCCACTAATGGCAGGCAAAGAAATAGCTGAATCTATTGACCAATGCTGATGCTTGTAGTCTTACATTATCTCTCATACTGTTTACAGGCCTATACTCCTGGTTATCCTGCTATAGGTGGAAATGTTGTTCATCCTCCACCTAATCCTACATTTCCTAATCAACCACCCTACAGTGGATATGCTATGCCTCCTAACCCTGTAAGACACACACACACACACACACACACACACACACACACACACACACACACACACACACACACACACACATACACACTCATATATACAATATCGTTACAATAGTGTTACAAACTTTGGTAATCATATTTTAATCATTAAATAAGCTGCACATGTATTTTTCCATAAAAAATAGTCAAATTTAAAGCTTTGAATTTCTCGTGTAATCATTTACTGTTGCTGTTTTAGGCCAGTAACCCTGTATACCCTCCTGAATCTGGCTTTCCTCCAGCTCAGCCTCCTCAGTGGAGTGGTGCTCCTTACAACCCACCTGCTCCAGCTGTACGATTCTGTTTCATTCACTTACATTTTTATTTTAATGTTTCCTTTTGTACAAGAGAGCTTACTATTTACATGCAAATATCTACATAGATAATCATTCCTCTGTTGTGCCTTTGTCTGTATTTGCAGGGTATTGCTCCAATGATGTACAGTGCTCCTGCTGGCCCTGAGCCTGTCAATGGGGAAATAAATCCCACAACTCCACTACTCGTACCTCCACAGCCTTTGGTACTTTCTACATTCCTTAATTTACTTTTTTTTATATGAATCTAATATAACTTGATATAATATGAAAGAGTCCCTATTTTATACTAATGGTATTTAAATAAATGCATGTTTATCCAGCTACAGTCTAATTATGATATATTTCAAATGGAGGATAAATTTCTTATATTCATATACAAAGTAGTCAGTGCCCTGCCCAAGAATTACTTCTTTACCTTACAGTTTAAAAACGGTTATGGACCCCTGAACATCACACCTCTGTGTGAACTTTACCTGAAATATGTTGCAACAAATAAATTGTCACACAATGTGTTTGTATGCTGTAGAATAAGGATTTCTCTTCACTCAAAGGGGCATGTTCCATCTTGACAAAATGATTAGATGTCCAAACTACTGGGCTAATTGAGTTCAGTGGGGTTGAGGTCATCCAACTTCAACCTTTCACATCAAGCCATGAACCTTGCTATTTGCACAGATAGATTGTTATGATGGAACAACTTTGGACACTGTAGTACCTGAGAATGAAAATGGTAATGGTACAGCATACAACATTTTCTTTTTAATTATGTGCCTTATTTTTATCAATTTGGGGGAATATGAGTCAAATATGAGTCAGGTGTCCAGATACCTTTTGTCTCTCTTTTTTTTGTTGCTATATACCCGTATTAAAATTGGTTGAAAGTTCAAATTGCATTTTCTGGATATTTATTAATGATATTAAAGGCATAATAACAGATATTTGATATTGTTTATGAGGTCATACAGAAGGTATAAAAGATATATAAATTTCAGGTGTATTCATTCCTCATCCTTCTGACTATCTACCTGATTCTAATTTCTACATCACTTTAATATTATTTTTCTCCCCATCAAGGTGTCACAGCCTTCAGGCCCATATTCTGGTGCTAATGTCCCTAACTCCTCTGACTCTGCTGTTCAGTTCAATGTCAACATGGGAAAGGACTCAAGCTTGAACTTCCTGTGAATACTTCAATTGAATACCTCTTTAAAATTTTACATGCCTGCTCATGTAATCAAAACAGAGAAGCCAATCACTAGAGTGTAACTGATCCATAATATATCCATACTAGTTAATGCTATGAAAGAAGGTGAGTCTGGTGTGGATTTATAGCTGAATATTATGCTAATAACTAATGTGTATTTCACTCATGTTACATAGTAATACATGTAACTACTGTATATGTAACTGTGTAAATGGCCAAATATTGTGGTCATTCTTATAAAAATAGAAAATGCTGTAAAGAAATGAAATGTAGAAAAATATTCTAGGCCATTTACTGCGATAAAAAAGGGAATAACAAACTGCCTCATTTTGTATAGACTGTTCTATACCAGTTGGTTGGAGTTCTAGCCATGTTATTTATTATGCATGTATAGGCATATTGTTGGTGTTCACATACTTTTAACCAACATGTTTACAAACAACAGGGCTAATATACATTTCTAATGCATTTCTAATCGGATACTTTGGAAACAGTAGTTCTTTCAATAGCTTTGCTGCCATTTTGAACTCTCTCTTTGACCTAATTTTGCAAAGACTTTTACTCAAAGTAGTTATTATTGTCTTTTTTTTAATCACATATTGTATAATCTAATTCCCTAAGAACTAATACTTCTGCATGCCATTGTCTATAAAATCTAGTCATAATTTGGAATGTTTGTGTTTTAATTTGTTTTGCTGTATGTATAATCCTTAGTGTTTCTTTTAGATAAATGCAGATACTAAATGAATTCAGTTAATATGAGTCAATCATGTCTTATTGCTCTACAAATTTCATTTAAAACTGGACTAAATATAAAGTTGCCCTTACCTAAAAAAGTTTAGACTTCTAAATAAAGTGATTATTTAGGTGTCTGTAGTCAGCAGATAAAATACAAAACAGTATTTAAAATACGTAATTACTTTAAAATAAAGACTTCCTCTTTTCCTCAAAGTGGTTATTATTGTCTTTTTTAATCACATATTGTATAATCTAATTCCTTGAGATCTCATACTTCTGCATGCCATTGTCTATAAAATCTACAGTCATAATTTGGAATGTTTGTGTTTTTATTTGTTTTGCTGTATGTTTAATCTTTTGTGCAGTCAGTGTTTCTTTTAGATAAAATGCAGATACTAAATGATCTCTTATTGCTCTACAAATTCCTTTTAAAACTGGACTAAATATAAAGTTGCCCTTACCTAAAAAGGTTTAGACTTCTAAATAAAGTGATTATTTAGGTGTCTGTAGTCAGCGGTTATAATTACTTTAAAATAAAGAATGTTCAAGTTAAGGTTTCCAGATGTCCTAATATATAATATTATCATATTATACAGGTGCATCTCAATGAATTAGAATGTCTTGGAAAAGTTAATTTATTTTAGTAATTCAACTCGAATTGTGAAACTCATGTATTAAAAAAATTCAATGCACACAGACTAAAGTTTAAGTCTTTAGTTCTTTTGATTGTGATGATTTTGGCTCACATTTAACAAAAAAACATCAATACACTAATTAATAAAATTGAATACTTCAATAAACCAATAAAAAAAAAGAAATTTAAGTGAATTTTTGGCCTTCTGGAAACTATGTTCATTTACTGTATATGTACTTAATACTTGGTAGGGGATCCTTTTGCTTTAAATACTGCCTCAATACAGAGGTGTGGTGGTGATCAGTCTGTGACACTGCTCAGGTGGTATGGAGTAAATTTTCTTTGACAGTGGCCTTCAGCTCATCTGCATTTTTTTGGTCTATTTTTTTCTAATGTTCCTCTTGACAATACCCCATAGATTTTAACTGTAGAACCAAAGACTTAACCAAGATAAATACTACTTCAGTCTGTGTGCACTGAATTTATTTAATACACGAAATTCACAATTTGAGTTGAATTACTGAAATAAATGAACGTTTACGCGACATTTTAATTTATTGAGATGCACCTGTATATCATATAGCATATTTATGTATTTTCAAGTAATCAATCCTATTAGGGGTTACCACAGCAGATCATCCATCTCCATACTACTTTGTCTTCTACATCTGCCTCTTTCAAACCAACTACAGTGGTACCCTGCTTATCGACCTTAATCTGTTCCTTAAAACCAGTCGAAATGAGAAAAGGTCAAAGAGCGAATATAATTATCCTATTAAAAATAATGGAAAACCAATTAATCCGTTTCCGACCTCCACCGATACCCATTTATTAACAATTTTTGCCCTGTTTTTAGCAGTATTAATACTAAATAATACATAAAACAATACAGGTACATAAATAATACTGTATATAATACAGTAAAAAGTATAAATTAAAAACATTAAAAAAGTAACAAAAAAAATTATTGTACTGTACTTACTCGTTAGAGATCATTTCTCTCTTTGTCTCTATAGAAATCACACGCCGCTTGGCCTTCACATTACTAGCTTTTTTTGGACCCATATTTCTAGAGTATTTTCACAAATTGAAACAAAAAAAAATTATTTACACTTCAAACGAAGTATAGTATATACAATATACACGCACTAAATTGTTATATTGACTGCTAAATAACACTATATTATTCACAAACTGAAGTTTAATTTACGATAGATGCTCAATCTACGAAGGCTAAGACTGAGAAGATCCTTTCCCTCGCTTCACGTGGGTCGGGGTGAAAAAAGGCTGATAAGCGGGCATTTGGTCGTTCAGCTGGCGCAAATTTCAGTTGAAAAACTATTTGCTTAGCGAAAAGGTTGATGTCCGAGCCGGTCGATAAGCGAGGTACCACTGTACCTGCATGTTCAAGTTTATTTCTTTAGCGCTTTTCACAAAGAACTTAAGATTTAAAGTGAATTATGTGTATTTATCCCTGATCAGCAGGGTGACTGTGGCAAAGAAAAACTCTTTAGATGGTATGAGGAAAAAACCTTGAGAGGAACCAGACTCAAAAGAGGAACCCATCCTCATTTGGGTGATATGAAGGGAAATAAAATCTTAATACAAAACACTGAAGAGTGAGAAATACTATGAGCACTGGAGTGTGTGTGATTATGGGTAATGTTCTTTCTAGTCTTATACAGTCAGTTGACTTTGTGGAACCAGGAGCTACTGAGCAACTCGAAATAGCTCAACATTTTAGATCATTATATATCCAACACCAACTCCTCCATGCCATATCCTTTGAACAATTGTAGAGTTCCACTGTATAAACTCTATGAGAAGTGGAATCTAAATGGTATATCTCTAGATGTTTTGAGATGTTTGCGGCATCTACTTCTTTAAATGTCCATAATCTTCATGAGGTATGACACAACTGGAGATGGTGCAACCTCGGGATGCCTCAGGATGGGTAGAAAAAGATTGTGGAAAAGATCAGTGAAAAGGAATTAGCGTAGCTGCTGTTCAGAATATTAACAAGCACAAATTCGATAATGTGCATTTGATCAGTTGTACTGGAGCACAAGATTATGATATGTGATATGTGTTATGTGTAGGCCTTGCTAAAAAGATATGACTTAAATATGCGCCTAAACTGGGAGAGTGTTTGAGCCGCGAACACTGTCAGGAAGACTATTTCAAAGTATAGGAGCTAAATGTGAGAATGATCTACCGCCTTTAGTGGACATTGCTATTTTAAGAACTACTAGAAGTCCAGAGTTTTGAGATCTCTGGTAGTTTGATGGATTGTAGTGTGTTGAAAAGATACATGGGACCCAAACCATCTAATAATATTTCCCAAGAGAATCATGTATATTGTTAAAAGCAGGGGTCCTAGAACCCGACCTTGTGGCACCCCATATTTAACTTTTCAATTAACCTGGATAGTTCTCCATTTAAATCTACAAAATGGTAATGATCAGACAGGTAGGATTTAAACAAGTTTAATGGCTGTCAGAAAGTCATGAACTATCTTCTCAAATGCAGCACTAAGATCTAGTAAAATCAACAGACAGATGTAGCCTTGGTCTGAATCTAAAAACAGGTAATTTGTGATTTTAACTAGAGCAGTTTATGTGCTATGATGGGGCCTGAAACCTGACTGAAACTCTTTAAAGATATTTTTTTCTTTCAAAAAATTGGTCTCTACCAGTAATTTGATAGTTTGATAGCATGTCTTCTATAGCATGTCTTCCCTCACCACATCCATAAAGCTCCTCCTTGGCTTTTCTTTTTTCTCCTTTCTGGCGGGACTATCCTCGGCATTCCCTTACCGATATACCCCATGTCCCTCTTCTGTACATGTCCAAACCATCTCAATTGGGCCTCTCTCAAAAGCGTTGTCCATCTAAAAACCCTGCATCTAAAATCTTGGCATCTGCAACTCTAACGCCCCCTGTCTTTTAGTCAATGCCACTGTCTCTAGCCCATACAACATAGCAGGTCTCACCACAGTCCTAAAAACTTTCCCTTTCACTCTTGCAGATACCCTTCTATCACAAATCACTCTTCTCCTGCCACTTTTCTCCACCCACTCCACCCTGCCTGCACTCTTTTCTTCACTTCTCTTAAAGACTCTACATTACTTTGCACTGTTGACCCCAGGTACCTAAACTCATCCACCTTCTCCACCTCTTCTCCCTACAACTGCACCACTCCAATGTGCTCCCTCTTATTCACACACATGTACTCTATATTCTTGATGCAATCCCACTCCAACCTTGAATCACTCTGTCATTACCTCTGTCATAAACCCTGCATTCCCTTCTATATCTCTATGTCCTCCAGTTCAGCCTCCTTAGTTGAGTTGTGCTCTGCAACAACACATCCTGTATTATATATTATATTACATGTACAAATATAATGTCATGTGATGTTAAACTGTGATTTATGCAGATGATAAGAATTCTACATTTGACATATCTGAAAATGTTCTAATGATGAATTTTAAATATTATATAAATAAAGATGTTTGAATGTTAGGTTTAAAAATTAATTATTCATTGAGGTCTGATGCCTGAACACACCAGATCACATAAAATGTGCATACTCAAAGTTACAGAGAAGGTTTAAGCATGTCTTGCATAAATTTCTTTTATTCGATGGAATCACAATTAATCTAATAGCTGCAGGGCAAATAACCAAAGCAAAAAATGCATATACAGTACACTGTATGAAAAGGACAAAATAAATAACAACTGCCTCTCCCTAAATGTAAGGTATGACTGTAAATGAATGTTTTAACTATATTATAATACAATACTATTTGAATTGTAGAATAAAAAGTAAATTAATTGCTTTGTAAAATGGCACCATAGATACAATAGCCTCCACAAATTGTGGGATCCCCAGCTTGATCTGAATTACTGGTTATTATATGTTTGAGTTTCCTGCATTACGCCCTGACCACGATAAAGCAGGTACTGACAAATGACTGTAAATGCTTTCATTGTGTAATACATTTTTTTGCATGGAATGATTTCAGAAATTGTTTGCCATATTGTTCTTAAAAATACGGTTGTGCTAAAATCAGAAACAGGTTTGTAGGTTTTTAGTCAACAAAAGGTAGTGTTTTATAGTGTATTTGACAGCAGTCTAGACATGCTAGTTAATAACCACAAAGAAATAGAATGACAAGGTAAGGCTCAGTGCATGAGTAGAGTTTATTATTTAAAAATCTTTTGTCTGCATTTAAAGACAGCAAGCATTCATTCCAACACCTTAATACAATTACAGATCAGAATCCTGTTGTTGCTTGTCTACTCTGTATCTTGCAAAACCTGACCTGTACTTGTTGCTCTAAAGGTGGCTGACCGTCTGGTTTATTTTTTGCTTAAATGCAGACATCAGGATTTTGCAGGGAAAAAGCAAAGAAACTTCAGTTTTATTTGTGTTGTGTATTCTGCAGATCACAAATGAAAATGCTATTTATGTACTGTATCACAATAAAAATAAAGGTATAAATGGTATAGTTTTATGGAAGTATATTTACAGTTCCCCTGAGGATCAGTAAAGTCACACATTCGTACATCTATTAAATGCATTGTTTATCTTAAGGTTAATTCTGTGCTCTTTGCCAATTTAAAAATGCTAAAAGATGTAATATATTTACACTGATAGGATGCAGCTTGTTGACTAAACACACAAATTAAACTACCAAAGACAGAAGACAAAAAGAAAGAAGAGCAAGAAAGAAAGAAGAGGTCAGCTCCTAACCAATGTTAATGCTGAACTGTTCAGCAAATTTCATAGAGTTAAGGACTTCGGTCAGCTTTTGGGGCTGGAGACTGCTTTACCTGTAAGACAGATGAATGATAGACAGGTGTTTAGGGAAAAAGAATCCAAAAGATAGAGAAACATGATCAGAAAATCACAAAGCACAGGGTTATCAATTCATATTTGCAGTTTTTATGCTCTAAAGGAGAAACATTAAACAAATATCACATCAAATACATTTCAGGGATACACGATAGAGACCTACACCGGATGGATTTTTCACTCCGGCCCATATAGCCAGCAGGTAAAATGTATAATTAGTTTTATTTTCAATGCACTGACTGCTTCTTCCCACTACTCTGCTTTTTTATTTATTATATTTTTTTCCTAATTGCTTCCCTTTTGAATATAAATAAAAGAGAAATGGGGGGGAAAAAAACGTGTTTTATTTGAGTTTGACTTTTTGTTTAAATGATGAACATGGACATGAACAAGAAACTTTTTAGAACATAGAACATCAACTGAAACGGAAATAAAACAGGCCAAGGTTTTGATGTGTTGTATGTTCTTTTCTTTATATAAGTGATATCAGTGATATCTGTAGCACTCAGAGATTCTCCTCTGTCTCACGCTTCAGACATTATGCCTTGGTGTGCTCTAGTAGTTATCGCGCATGATCCATGATTCATGATTCCGACCTTGTGCTTGTAAATCGTTTTATTTGATTTTAGTTGCCATTGTTGCTTTTGTGCAGTAGATACATAACAGGATTATAAATAAGAAAAACTATGACACATGCTGCTTATCATTCCAACACTATTTCAGTGTCCCTGAGAATTATTGTTAACTTCTGCAAATATATTCTAAATCTAAAGTATAATTGAGATATGTATATGCTTTTTGTAAGATGTTCTTTAGAATTACAGACACGTTTTAGCTGTACAGTGGTAGATTACATTTACAAACACTTTTGTAGGAAAAACTCCCTGTGATGTTATTGGGAAGAAAACCATCCATAGAATCCATATTCATCTTGTTGACACTACCCAGTATCCCAGTGTACCCATTGTATAATGCTGTTAAAATGAAAAGGGTTTTACTTAAACATAAATACGAGAATTATTTTGTGAATGGGTTTTGGTAGCTAATTCATGTCAGTTACATTTGACACATTTTATACAGGTATTATTACAATTCATGAAACAGTGCTGTGTGATAGAATGTTACCACTTTTGCTGCCTGCAGGAGTTGCAGGTTTCTTGTTGCCTGTTGGCGATGCAAGAAGTGGAATTTGATTTTCAGGCTTCACTGTTTTCCTAGTAGTGGTGGCGGCAGTGGTTTTGGTGGCAGTGGTGGTTTTAGTGTTAGGGGTGGTTTTGGTGATGGTGGTGGTTTTAGAGGCAGTGGTGGTTTTGGAGGCAGTGGTGGTTTTGGGGGCAGTGTTGTTTTTGGAGGCAGTGGTGGTTTTGGGGGCAGTGGTGGTTTTGGGGGCAATGGTGGTGGTTTTGGGAGCAGTGGTGGTGGTTTTGGGGGCATTGGTGGTGGTTTTGGGGGCAATGGTGGTGGTTTTGGGGGCAGTGGTGGTTTTGGGGGCAATGGTGGTGGTTTTGGGGGCAGTGGTGGTAGTAGTGGTGGCAATCAAGGTGGCAGTGCTGGTGGCTGTGCTGGTGGTAGGGGTGGTGGTGGACTTTTGGATGCATTTTTTATAAATCCTATCCCCCCAACAGCAGCAAACAAAGGGGGGTATAAAAAGCAACAGCAGCAGAGCTAGTAGAGGGTTTGGTTGATCTAGAGAAAAAGAGAAAAAGAAGGGTAACAATTTTATCCAAAAAGTGAAACAGCAATTTGAAGCGATGAGAAGAATAAAATATAAAAAAGTATTAATTCAATAGGAAAGTGGTCAACAGTAGTGTGGTGTGAAATGGAGTTACTCTTAGCTCCCTGAAGTTGGTTATATAAAAATGGCAACAAAAAAAAAGAAGAAGAATCCAATTGCATTCATGTATATTTACAGCATTTGTACAGCACTAAATTTACTCAAGTGCTTTGAAGTATATATCAATAGATACATCTGATTCTGGTTAACTAGATGAGAGACTTTAAAAAAACATCTATTTCATTATCTCTGTTTATAAATATATTAAGAAAAACACAGACAACCTTTGCTACATGACTGGCTCAGATAGGGATTTTTTAAAGATATGATTCATGGTATTTAATTTTCCTTCTCTGGTTGCGTTAATAAATATATTAAATGTCTTATCTTAAAAAGAAAGAAAAGATAAAAATGAAAATTTAATATTTAAATTTCAATGGACAGAAACACATGCTTTTTAATTACAATTAACAACGTGACTGACTAAATATTCATGATTTTTTTCAAGATTCTTTTAAAAATATCCGAACATGATTATTTCCCTCTTTTATACAAATAATTATTGTTATTAAAAAAGTATTCTTCAGAAACTGAAAAGTTGAATACTGTTTTTACAGTCAAAACAACAAAACACTACTCCAATCAGTGCTGTCTATTACAACACTGCAATACCTACATTGGTGGAAAGATTTTTAGATGTGGAAACTCACAGACAAAGTTCGGAGTAATGACCTTGATCTTGCGATCTTCATGATCAGTGAGTGTGTAGGTGCCCATATCAGATTTATCAATCTTGAGCACCTGGATGGCTCTGTCTGTCACCTGGATCCGTTCCGAGAAGTGTTGATGTGAGTTGCCCACAGGAATACCGTGCTCCACTAGAGTGATGTTTAAATCTTGGTTGGTGAAACGTAGTGTGACATTGTCTTTTGCAAGGCCATCCAGTGAAATGCTGAGTGTCTTACCGACTACACACTTCTGAATATGGCTTGCATCTTTGAATGTAATTCAATTATAGGTTGGATTAGTTTATACAAAAATTGCACCAATAATGTAAAAAGAAAATTTAAGTTCTATGAGGGTATAGTATGTCACTTACATTCAACCTCCAGTTTATAAACAGCGTAAACTTGGTTCCTGTAGTTCCACCGCATGTAGGTTCCTTGATCGTTAAATGTGACAGGACTAAGTATAAATTGCCTTTGATAACCTGATCCTTTAACATCTCTCCTTGTGTGCTGGGCACAACTTGGCCAGATAACAGACTGCACGCCATTCACTGAACGAAACTCCAGCTTATTGAACCAAATTGGCATCTCGATGCTAAAAACCTCACCATGCATTAGTTTCACCTGAGTGATCTTCGGTTTACAGCCTAAAAAGAAAAAAAATGCATCATTCAACGTTTTAAATTGAAATACATTTTAGAACATTTAGGTTTACTTTCAGAAATAAATATACAGAATGATGCCTGTGTGTTTGTTGGCAAGCATTTTGTTGACTAGTTTGTTGACTCTTTGTTTGATCTCTTGTGTCTGATAAAATGTTTAATCTATGTTTAGGAACAGCTTAGTGTCTATTATAACCAGTCTATGAATCTCTGCATTGTAAGTTTTGATCCTCTTCCCCCCAATACCTGCCAATGCTAAAAAGGTTTTCTTATTTGAGGTCAGCAGACATTTTCCTGCTTTTCCTGCAATATCACTACAATCCATAGCAAAATCAATGCATATATTATTTACATTTTACCCTGTTAAATCAACCAATTATTGATTTTTTTGTTGCCACTCTGTTATTATTATTTTTCTTGATTCGTTCTTTTTAAACCCCAAAGCTCAATATACTTTTTTGTGATTTTAGATGTGACCATTTACTGCTGATTCTACTGAGTAATTTAGGATTCTAGTGAGTTTTAACCTTGTTGTCACAACCAATGTAAATAAGCTAAATGCCACTTTTGAAGATCTTGTAATAAACTTATGTTTTATTCTTTAAGAATTGTATTCTCTTTAGCCCATTCAGGGGGTTTGTATTCCATCCTTACAAGTCAGCTAAGTTTTTTTTTACATTATTATTCTCATCCTTATCTCATTCTTTTATTCCCATTGTTCATATTGTGATTGCTGGCCAACATATGCAAGATAAATTCCTGGTGGATCACTTTCTCTTTATTCTAATTTGATTATGAATATTTGGTACCTTAATAAAAAAATGTATACAGTTTACCTCAGATCTGAACAAATCTGATCAGGGAATAGTCTACATGTACTACAATTCTGCCACAGATTTTATGATGATTTTAAGAAGCCTGCCAAATACTTAGCTGTTGTCATAACAGTTAATGCTGTAAGAACTTCAGTAACTCACCAATCATATTCAAAGTGATGACTGTCACTGTATTATTTTTGCGATCAATGAGTGTGTACGATCCCACATCTGAACCGTCAATAATAAGAACTTGGATAGTTTTTGTAGTTACATGAATCCGTCCCCAATAACCAGGATGTTTGTTGCCCACAGGCAAACCATGCTCCACAAGAGTGAGGGTAAAATTGTCGCTAGAGTATTGAAGTTTAGAGTCATTCTTTGAAAGGCCATCCAGGGAAATGCTGAGGTTTTTACCAGGCATACAACCCTGGACACGCCATTTACCTTTGAAAGCAATAAACAGATTAACAGATGTACCATAAGAAATAAAAATCAAGTTGGAAAAATTAAAACAAAAAGCCTGAGATGGGCACAAAAAAAGAAAGGAAAAAGAGGAAAAACTTACCGAGAACCTTCAGTGAATGGACTGAATGAACTTTTTCCCAGAAGTTCCACTCTGTGAAGTTTCCCTGATCTTCAAATGTGACAGAATTAATTATAAAGAATCTTTCTTCCCCTGATTGTATTACTTGTCCCTTTTTTGACTGGGTACCTCTGGACCAGATAACATATGTCTGCAGTTTATTCACAGGTGTAAATTCTATTTTGTCAGTCACAGTCATCAACTTGATTCTTAGCTGCTGGCCAAATGTCAGCTCTAGATGATTGAAATTAAGTGTCCAGGACTCTGAGAGGACAGAAAATAATGAGTAATAGAACTTTTAAATGTATTAAGACATAATGACGCTATGTACTTAGTACTTAATTCATTATGCAATTAATTTTTACTGCCATTATTGATTCATTGTAAAATATAATTTTATGTTTTTTAAATGCATTTCTTTAACATGTTGATCTATTTTGATTAACAGTTTTCTACATCACCCACAATGTCATTTCAACTTTAATTCTAATACTGCCATCAATCCAAACCTTGCTCTAATTCAGTGCAACTGTGCTGTATAGATGCAGTGCATTCTGGTCTTCACTACTATTGCTTACATATCTTTAGTTTTTTCTAACAATGGGTTAAGCAGTAAATTTGATTACCTTAGGTTTCAGATCTTGATATTTAATCTGATATTTAATATGAAATATTATTGATATTATATTTCAAATTAATTACAATTTTATTATAAAATGTCAACTGTGCTTACAATGTCAGAGACATTGTGTCATTGTTAACTACTAGTTAAGTCAAGTACTACTATGGCATCAATACAGTTAATACAGCACTAATTGACAAATTAGCACCACTATCATTAAACATGACAAATATTTACTTATAAACACTTATAAATCTGTTATCTAAATATTCACTGTTTTCTGCTTTGCATTCATTCATTCATTCATTGTATTTAGTTAGTCATGACAAAGACATATAGTACATTTCAGTTGAAAAACTCAAGTAAAATTGTATTATTGTTTACAAAACCTGTACTTCTATTACACTATTATTGATGCAATCTTTAAGTGGTATTTATGTGAATGTGTGGGGTTGACAAAAAGACCTTACCAGTTATGAAATTACCAGCCAAGAGCAGAAACCAAAACTCCCACATGTTCAAATAACGACCCATGAGAAAGAATGCCATAATACAAAGATTATCTTTTCATGCCTGAACCTGAAACACCAAACAGAGCCAAAAGAATTTTCCATCATTTGCTAGCTGGTATGGAATAATTATATTAACATATAAAATGTCCTTATTATTTTTTTTTACAAGTTTTACATCAAAGTATTAAAACCAGCAAAATTAGTCAAACTGAATGAAGTAACTCTGAAAAAGGGAAAAAGATTTTCCATTTCTGGGACAAGGAAAACAATGACAAGATCTCGAGACTGGCAACAGTCTTAACCACATGCAATAAGTTAATTAAAAGAATAATGAAATGTTTTGCGTGTGCATAAACCTTACAGCAGCTGTAGTCTGGAGTTTAGTGATTTTTAAAGCAGCTGAAAACTATCCACCCCCCAGCACAAACCTACAATAGTGCAGCTTTTGCACTACCACCTTAACAAAACAAACATCATAATTTCTACATGAGTTCTGTTAAAAATCTATACTTACTTGGGATTTAGTTTTTGCAGTTGTAGAAGCAGGAAATATGTTACTTTACTCACTAAAAAGTACCAATTGCTAGCTCTCAACATACAACATTCCAAATATTGAAGGAACAGAAGGCACATTATCATGCACAGACCTGTCTACTTTTACAGGAAATCTCATCAAACCGGCTAATTACGTCAGTTCAGGAAGCAACTTGCTACTTGCCAAGATATATGCAACCCTGTAAGGGATTTATCTTTATTAAATAGCATACACTTTGACATAGTGTGTGGTTAATTTATGTCAACAAAATGTGAAAGGGTGCATAAAAAAGATTAAAGCCTTTTTAACCAAGGTGTTGCAAATAATGTATTGCTGTTGCCTGCTACAATTCTTAATATTCACTAGAGCTTTCAGGGTGTCAGCATTCAACACTTTTATAGTGCACATCTGGAAAGGTGTTTATTAAAATGTTGAGTAATATCCAGTTGTATTGCCTGACATCAATCTATCACAGGCACCACAGAGATGAATGTATACTGGAGCCAACAGTGATGGCATTGATAATATGATCTTTCTAAAAGCAACAAGTTGCTCCTACTCACCTGCAGAACAATGTTGGAGCTCCCCCTTGTGCGCTGTATGAAGCCATCTAATAAACCCATGTGTGAAGATTCTTTGAAATAGGGATTTTAAATTTGCCTTTTATGCTAGCAAACATTTACAGATGTTGCAGTCTTCAGTGATGCTGAGGCTGCATGGACATGCCACAGGAACATTCCCATAATACACAATACCTAGCACTTTAAGTTTACCACTACCCCTACCAGAGAAATCATCTCCAATCCTTCCCATTATTCATGATGAATTCTCCTGAGATCAAATTGTGTCAAGATTACTTTATATAATGACACTTAGAACCTGTGCAGAGCCACACCGTGTTGCTGAACATCCCATTTCAAAGCTTTGATATGGAGCCTTCATTTTCACAAAAAAATGTAAATACAGTTTGCAATGTGGTTGTAGGTATTTGTTCTCATTCATCCACAAATGCATTGGTGAGGTCTGGCACTAATATCTGGTGAGAAGGCCTGGCATTTGATTTGGATTACAATTCATTCCAAAAGTATTTAGTGGGTTTCAGGCATGAGCTATGTGCAGGCTTTAGTTCACTTGAGTTCTTCCACTCCAACATTGGCAAAACATGTCTTTTTTGGACCTCGCTTTGTATACCAGGGCACTGTCATGTCGGAGCAGGCCCCTCACATCTAATGAAGCAAAATACACTTTTCTCTGCATGCTGTATTTAGTTTCATGTCTCTAAAACTCCAAACTTGCTTGTAATCACAACCTTCCAAGCAGAAGGTCCGCATCTTAAAAATAGAGCTACCACTTAACAGTTCACCAGTTGTTGTATTATAGTGATGTTCAAAAGCACAAATGACTTAATAAGGTCCCCACAAAAAGCCAGCATAGTTGCACATTTTTATTTTATACTCAATTCCTCTTGCTGAGCTTTGTCTTTAAATGACTATTAAGTGTCCTGCAGCAACACCAGCACTTACTCCAAAATAAATTCCTCTTCACTGCTTCCCTAATTTCAGTTGACAGATCGAATTATATTTCTAGATGCATATTCTTAATTCACTTTAGAAACGGATCTTTGTTTGTAATTGATGTTTAGATTTTTTACGTGTGCTTGAAGGTGAATCAGCATTTATGAGATTGCTTAAATTAAACCAATGCAACTCTAAGAATGAGTAATTGTTCTCATTTTTATTAGTAAACCAGAGAATTTTTACTTATAAAAGAAATATCATGAATTTTCACACACACCAATCTGATTATTCATTGTTTTAAAAAAGCAACTCTCCATTTAAAAGAAAAAACATGTAGACAATTTAAATAAATACGATATAAAAAGCTTTTCAAACCAAAATAAATTGTAGTTTTTCCATTTGTCTAAATGTAACAGAAAACTGGATACATATTTGTCCAATAATAATAATTTAAAAAAAAAACGTTCCACACACGACCCCAAATCCATATATTTTTCAATAAACATTCTTAGAGTAACTCTACAAGATTTGTGTTTTCGCTGCTTCAGCATGCCAGTAACTTAAAAGTTAAAGAAACACTTCACTCAAAGACAAAACACTTTACTAAGTCAATGAAATGTTCACATCCATTCAGCCCAAACAGAATCCCTGTATATTAGAGCTAACAGGTCCAGGTTTACTCTTGCCCCACTCTTTGCTGAATTTTAACAGTAATCACTCATCTTTTCTTTTCTTCTCCATCTCTTTCAGTCGTCTCTCCAGCACCGTGACTTTTTGCACCAGATGAGCATTAGGGTCTCCTCTGAAAGATGAAGGTCCGATGCCCAGCAGGACACATGCGAACACCAGACCAGCTAGTCTCATCGCTGTGGTTTCAGCACTGGCTCCACCATCACTCATGATCAGGCCGAATGTGGCGATGGCAAATGTCACTTTTAGCAGAAATAACGTTCGTCTAACAAAACCAACAAGTAAACAAACTACCATGGACAGGAGCCAGTATCCAAGCACAGCCAGTAAGGCCCACTGAACCACGAACAGCACACCTTCAGGAGTAAAGCGCTTTACAGGCAGTTTAGCTGTACAAAATAAACATTTAATCAGTTAGTCCAAAACATGCAATGTTTATCTCAAATAATCTTTTGGCAAAATGAGGTTGTGTCTGTAAAGACTATAAAGAAGACATAACAGGATAGAAGTTTCTACGCTAATAGCCACTTTAATTGTTTATTGATAAATAAGGTAATCCCAATAATTATAGAAAGACACTCACCATCAATTCCAGCAGCACCGAGAAAATCTGTGATGTAGGCAGCCACTACATTAAGAGCATGAGCAACAGCCTGTGATGCCACTTTAACAGCATCCCATCCAGTCTGTTTAAAGCAATGAAAACAATTTCACTTACAGAGCATTCTGGAAATCAATAATCCCATGATATTTATAGGCTTAACACTAGGTATAACAGGAAGCCAATTTCGACAACACCTTGCATGCATATCACGTGACCTGCAAATTGTTTTAGGAAAAGATGTTCTGAAAATTCAATTCAACGATATTATCTAAAGAAACATAAAAACTATAGAGCCAAACTTTATCAATATCATGTCATACTAATATCATAGCAGCTGAAGACTGGAAAATGACTACGTGAGGTTCGTTCAGTCTTCAACTGTCCAGTTTCATAGAACCTGTGCCAACTATATCTATAGATTTCTGTATAATTCTCAACATAGTCATGACATTGTAATGTCTAGTAAATGTATCAGTATTACTGGGATTTTTAAAACAACTTAATCAGTGATCCAAAATTGTGTTTTTGGAAATAATGAATTGCATACTTATACTGTATAAGTAGACCAACAAGTTAGGCTTGTGTTATATATGAGAATTTATGAAAACAGTGTTGAAAATGGCAAATGATCCTGTTGCACCAAACACTCACTACTACGTCAGTACTACTCCGTCACAATGTGCTAACTGGAGCATTTTCAATCACACTAAAAATATCTGAATTTCTGAGAGCAGACGTGTCAATCTCAAAGGCGACTTCAGGCCCATGTATCTAATATATCTGCGAGGCCTGAGATCATGTATCATATTTCTATTATAACTTGGACATTTTGACTCTGAGGGTGCTGCAGTTTCTACGCCTCATCCCTGAAACGATGCCACAGTTCAGCATGCTGCTTGAACGTTCCTGCATGTTCGAAAGTACATATCTGTGTGATCAACTTATTTTCTTTTATGAAAATGAACAAAAGGACAAAAAAGGAGGTGTCTTACGGATACACACCACTTTATTCTGCCACAGCACAAAACCTAAGCACAGACATGAATGAACTTACAGCCAAGAAACATGCAAAGCATCTCGCTCAGGCAAATGTGCATGAGAGCAGAATAGACTGCTTTTACTGTGGCACTTTATTCCTGTATCCTGTCTGTGTTGATAGTGTTTGGATCTCTCATTTTAGACACAGTATTCGATTTTTCTCCCCTCTATGATAAAGTTTGAGACCACTGACTTAGAGCAAAAGGTGGCTTATATTATACTTTGTACCTGAAAACAGTACCTGCAAAGTGTCGTTCAGGTTATAATGAGTGCACATAATAATTATTTGTATAAATATAACCTGGCCACTAGGGGGCGCTCAATTTTAGAAGATCTTAGCCTAGGTTTGTAAACGCATATTTAGAGTGAAACACATTGGCTCTTCTTACCTTCTGCATTGTGTCGACTGTTTGTTTACCTAAAAGGGAAACCAAATAGGAATAAGCATCATCACCCAGGCTCTTCACAGCTGAGTGCGCACTTTGCCACATGGTCGAGGCTGTTTCTGACACAGCACACACACTATGGAGTGTCAGGGAGGACCAAATGAAGACCATCAAGATAAAAAACTTTGCCATTTTAAAACCTTGGCTATTTGTACAAACGACAACGCTGACAGCGCGCTTTCTCTTCCGTGTTTAGAGACCTCCGTTTTTTCCCTACCACGTGTAACAACTTTCCAGGACATAGGCGGAAGTAATGCCGATGACACTCGAGGATTCCGGAACTCCTCAATACTTGGAAATGTACTAGTTTATGTGCCTACTGTGGAAATTAAGTCACACCTCCATTTCCTTTAATAACAACAAATAAATCATATGACTCAAAACAAATAAATGCAAGTACAACCAGAACAAAAATATATTAACGCCTTTGCTCTATATAAAGAAAATAGTCCTGGGCTGAATTCCAAACTGCTCCTTAGTGCCCTAGATAAAAGCCCTACTTTGAAACTAATGGCTTGTACATCGACTTGTCCACTTTATCTACAGTAAATGGAGCGATTTGGGATCTAGCCTATAGTTTCAGGGATTTAAAAAAGACGCAACAGCGCCTTCTACTGATTAAAACATGAAATGAATTTGAGTTAGGTATAAAGTCAACTCCAAATGGTTTGAACTTCAGCTCCAAGTAGATTGCACAAACCTCTTGGGGCTTTTGATTGATTTATTGAATGTCTTGTACATGATTCGGAGATACAGCTGGGATTCGTTAATGAAGAAGAAAAGACGATGCGATTAATTGCAGAGGTAAGCTAGTTAATTAAGAAAATGAGGAGATAATTGTCAATTGAGTCTGCTATCACTTTAAGACCAGAAGTACTTCTCTTTAGAAATGTTACATGGTAAATTTTCACACGAGTGTCTTGTAAATGTTTTGATATTTTTTACTGGACATTAATTCAGGTACTCAACCTCAGATTTCCTAATTGTATTAAATTGTGTAACATATCACATTCATTTTTTTTTACTTTAGAAAATGTGCAACTGGATGCTTCTGTCACCAAAGCAAATTCCTTGTACAACCCCTGGCAAAAAGTATGGAATCACCCTTCTCAGAAGATCTTCATTCAAATGTTTAATTGTGTAGAGAAAAAACCAAGCATATATGCCACAAAACAATTTTCACTCAACAAAACAATATTCTGGCTGTATAAAACACTTAAAAAAACAACAAAGAAAGATAACTATAGTCAATTACAAGTGTTTTTACAGATCAAACAGAGGAAAAAAATATGGAATCACTCAAATCTGAGGAAAATTATATGGAATCACCATGCACTTTGCATTTCTAAAACAAACACCTGTATCTGATTACAACTGCTAATTAGTCTGCAGTTAAAAAAGAGTGCTTGCACACATTAGTGATGTGTTGAACCAAGATGATTGACATAACTCATGGCTCCAACACGAGAGATGTCAGTTGAAACAAAGGAAAGGATTATCAAACTTCTCAAAGAAGGTAAATCTTCACGGAATGTTGCAAAAAATGTTGGTTTTTCCCAGTCAGCTGTGTCTAAAATCTGGACCAAGTACAAATCAAATGGAAAGGTTGTAAAAGGGAAGCGTACTGGTAGACCAAGAAAGACATCAAAGCGCCAAGACAGAAAACTTAAAGCAATATGCCTTAAAAACAGAAAATGCACAACAAAACAAATGAGGAACAAATGGGCAGAAAGTGGAGTTCATGTCTGTGACCGGACTGTAAGAAATCGCCTAAAAGAAATGGGATTTACTTACAGAAAAGCCAAACGAAAACCATCATAAACATCTAAACAGAAAAAAACAAGGTTTCAGTGGGTTAAAGAAAGACAATCTTGGACTGTGGATGACTGGATGAGAGTTATATTCAGTGATGAATCACGAATCTGCATTGGGCAGGGTGATGATGCTAGAACTTTTGTTTGGTGCTGTTCCAATGAAATTTATGAAGACAACTGCCTGAAGAAAACATGCAAATTTCCACAATCATTATTGATATGGGGTTGTATGTCAGGTAAAGGTATGGGAGAGATGACAGTCATTACATCTTCTATAAATGCACAAGTTTATGTTGAGATTTTCTTATTCCATCAATTGAAAGGATGTTTGGTGATGGTAGCATCATTTTTCAGGATGATAATGCATCGTGCCATAGGGCAAAATCTGTGAAAACATTTCTACAGGAAAGACATATAATGTCAATGGCATGGCCTGCAAATAGTCCGGACCTCAATCCAATTGAAAATCTGTGGTGGAAATTAAAGAAAATGGTCCACGACAAGGCTCCAACCTGCAAAGCTGATCTGGCAACTGCAATAAGACAAAGCTGGAGACAGATTGATGAAGTATACTGTTTGTCATTAGCTAAATCCATGCCTCAGAGGATTCAAGCTGTTATAAAAGCCGGAGGTGGTGCAACAAAGTACTAGTAGTGTTTTTATTTGGTGATTCCATATAATTTTCCTCAGATTTGTGTGATTCCATATTTTTTTCCTCTGTTTGATCTGTAAAAACACTTGTAATTGACTAAAGTTATCTTTCTTTGTTGTTTTTTTAAGTGTTTTATACAGCCAGAATATTGTTTTGTTGAGTGAAAATTGTTTTGTGGCATATATGTGCTTGGTTTTTTCTCTACACAATTAAACATTTGAATGAACATCTTCTGAGAAGGGTGATTCCATACTTTTTGCCAGGGGTTGTAAGTGCAAACATACTTGGCAATAAAGCTTGAATGTTATTCTGTTACCATTCACTTTATTAAAATAAAAAATTACAGGAGAGAAAATATGCAATGAAGGTGTATGGGGACAAATATTTTTTTATATTAAGCAATACATTGACTGTTTAAAATAGCGTTTGACGTACACAATGACAAAGATGTAAGAAGTAATATGTAGGAAAAAAAAGAAAGAAAGAAAAAGAAACCATTTTGTAAGGTTATTTTGGAAAGATATATAATTCTATATGAATATAAAAAAAAGTGGGATAGAAATATGTATATTTTATGTGCTGTTTTATACAGAACATGAAAACTTGAATTGTGAACAACAAAATAATATACATCTGTTTGTTTAATTAAAAAAACCAAAAAAGCACTGAAAACATGTAATGCTCTGAAAGCTTTAAAATGTATGTAATGTTTAATTGTATTTATTTATTTTTTGTTTGTTTATTATAATTTTTTTCTCTGTAAATAAGTGTAAATTTGACATGAGTATGTAATATCATTTTATTTCAAATGGTGATAATGTTAATTGCAAACATTGTGCCTGTGTTTAACAATATAATAATTTTCCATGACTTTAAATTGTATGTAAATCTCTTGGAAGAAACAAAAAAAACCAAAAAAACACTGAAAACATGTAATGCTCTGAAAGCTTTTAAATGTATGTAATGTTTAATTGTATTTATTTATTTTTTGTTTGTTTATTATAATTTTTTTCTCTGTAAATTAGTGTAAATTTGACATGAGTATGTAATATCTCTTGTTCTTATGGCATTTACCGTTAATAAAAAAACAAACAAACAAAAAAAACCTTCCAAGTCCCTTCCAAGTCTCCCAACCTACATGCGTAAGTATGGCATGTATATTTCAGCCCAGAGACATGCTTGGGCCATCTTTCAGCAGGCAATAATAATTTTACGATTTTAGAAAAAAAAAAAAAAAAAAGAAAGGTTAGTACAGCTAAAATGTGGGGTTTTTTTTGTTGACATTTTCAACAATTTTTTAAAAAATTGTGAACCACAAACTATTTAGGCAACTCACAAATGTATATTTAATGCTTAATTATAATAAATTGACATTCGGTGCCACCCAGATAAAGATGGATCCTGCTTAAGACTGGTTCCTCTCAAGGTTTCTTCCTTATGCTATCTCAGGATGTCTTTCCATGCCACAGTCGCCACCGTCTTGCACTGATATAAATGTTAAAAATGCACAATGTTATAAGTTCTTTATTACTCCATTATCTGTGTAAAGCTGCCTTGAGACAATGCCCACTGTTAAAAACACTATACAAATTAAATTACATTGAAAATGTAATTGAATATTTGTAATAAATAGTAACACCTCCTCCAGGCTATTCCCCCTAAACCTCTACAGTATTTTTTACACAGGCACCACAAACAAACAACAGGCAGATGAGGCCAGTGCCTGTGATTGTTTGTGTAAATATCACCAACTTACCATTGTAGACTTCTTGTTTTCATGTTATTGCCTTCCATAGTTTAGTTAAATTATTTAATATATTTGTGTAAAATATATTTAGGCTTGTTGCTATTGGTGAAGCAATAAAAAGTACCATGTAAGGCAACCATTACTCCTGCCACAGCGATCTCAAATAACAATCTCTAATCAAATCAAGTTATTGAGAATTTAATAATTTAATATCTTTGGGGTTTGTATGTGTGTAAATCTGTCTGTTCAGTACCTCACCTTCCATTGACCTTACTGCAGGTCACTGTATTTCAGAGTTTGGTAGAAGAATAACTGAGATTGCTGCATAATACTTGATGAAACACACATTTACAGTATACAATATATATTTATATATAAGGACAGTAACAGAACAAAAAAGTGAGTAAAACAGCTGGATTATCTCCATGTCAACCCTCACAGCTGGTATTTTGAAAGTCAAGTTTATTTATATAGCACTTTTCACAATAGACATTGTCTAAAAGTGGCTTTACAGAATTTAAGAGTTAAGGTGAGCAATGTGTATTGATCCCTGATGAGCAAGATGGCGACTGTGGCAAGGAAAATTTCCCCTTAAATGTTATAAGGAAGAAACCTTGAGAGGAACCAGATTTAAAAGGGGAACACATCCTTATTTGGGTTATATCAAGAGTGTGATTATAAATCTTCAAAAACAATACAAAACCCCGGAGAGTGAAAACTAACATGAGCACTCGTTATTAAGATTATGAGTTTTCTTTTTTCAGTCTTATACAGAACAGAGGTTCTTATAAAATAGTTCAACACTGGATATATACATGGGAGTTATACCATTTAGGGTTTTGTAGGTAAGTTGCAATAGTTTGTAGTTGATTTGAAACTTAACTGGTAGCCAGTGCAGGGATGATAGAATTGGGTTATATGGTCATATTTTCTCGACCTTGTGAGAACTCTGGCTGCTGCATTCTGGACAAACTGTAGCTTGTTTATTAATGATGCAGGACATCCACCTAGTAATGCATTACAATAGTCGAGTCTGGAGGTCATGAACGCATGGACGAGCTTCTCTGCATCAGATATAGACAACATGTTTTTTAGCTTAGAAATATTTCTAAGGTGGAAGAAGGCTGTCTTTTTTTAATATAGTTGATATGATTTTCAAAAGACAAGATGCTGTATAAAATAACTCCCAGGTCTTTAACTGTTGAACTAGTAGTTACAGTACATGTACATTCTAAATGCAGGTTAAAATGCTGGAGCTTCTGTCTACTGTTTTTGGGCCGATGAGCAAAATCTCTGTCTTATGAGAATTTATTAATTAAAAGTTTTGCATCATCCAATCTTTTCATTATCTAACTCTGTTAACAAAGCCAATTGAGCTGTATAGTCTAGTTTTGATGAGATATCTATAGCTGGGTATCATCAGCATAACAGTGGAAGCTAATTCCATGCCTTCTAATAATATTTCCCAAG
>MU551704.1:4012524-4112463 GCA_024362625.1 Silurus asotus
ATATATAATAAAAAATATTTAAAATACAAATATTTTTTATATTAAGCAATACATTGACTGTTTTAAATAACGTTTGACGTACACAATGACAAAGATGTAAGAAGTAATATGTAGGGAAAAAAAAGAAAGAAAAAGAAAAAAAACATTTTGAAAGGTTATTTTGGAAAGATATATAATTCTATATGAATAAAAATGGAAAGTGGGATAGAAATATGTATATTTCATGTGCTGTTTTATACAGAACATGAAAACTTGAATTGGGAACAACAATATATTATACATTTGTTTGTTTATATATATAAACTTTCTTTCGGTTTCTCCCATTAGGGGTCGCCACAGCGGACCATACGCATGTTTGATTTTATATAATATATAAAAGAAGCTGTGAACTTGACTAATAAAGTGATCCATGTTTTGGAAACCAGCTGTTGGAAAGTTAGACTTGGAAGTTGAATCTTATTTGGAAAAAAAATAAATGTTTATCATAACAAATTTTTCTCCTTCTTGGTGCTTTTAATTAAATGTACTGATTTTCTTTATTAATAACTATATAATGTTATTAATCACAGACTGTGCATCCTTGAAAGAAAATCCAGTAACATTTTTAAAATCTGAGTTTTTTTCCAGAACATAATGTAGAGCCAGTTCTGGCAAAGATGTTTAAATGCTTTAATGTTTGTTTCTTAGTTGAATCTTATTTGGGAAAAAAATAAATGTTTATCATAACAAATTTTTCTCCTTCTTGGTGCTTTTATTTAAATGTACTGATTTTCTTTATTAATAACTATATAATGTTATTAATCACAGACTGTGCATCCTTGAAAGAAAATCCAGTAACATTTTTAAAATCTGAGTTTTTTTCCAGAACATAATGTAGAGCCAGTTCTGGCAAAGATGTTTAAATGCTTTAATGTTTGTTTCTTTGACTGATGTAGCAGATTGCTGCTGGATAATATGATGTATTTAGTTTAATGAACATTGCCATGACATCTCAGGAATTTTTTTCACTCCAGCTTGAATAAACATTGAGTAAAAAAAAAAACGGCAGAACAGAATATTTGTATTAATTTCAGTGTTGACATCTGTGTAAATGTAACTCAAATGTGTTTATAACAGTGCTAAAAAAGAATGTTTGGTAATAACAATATATGTAACGAATAAAAGTTACCTAATAATTTTTTTAATTTTTTTCTGATGGCCCTTTTAAGCCAACCGCCCCCAGGATTTGACAAGGGATTAACTGTACATAGGTTCTATGCATGGGGAAAACAAGTCTGAGCTACTAGAAAGATAGCAGATTTGGCTGTGCTTTGGTTGGATCTCTCATATAAGAATTGGTCAATACATCACAAGTCAGGATTCAGGTCATATCATGGTATGTTTTGTTTACTAGAGGCCCCACTTGTTCCCTGTTGTCATCCTTGTGTATTATCTTCCCTATGTCCGTTAACTTTGTCATTACACCACCTCTGTCTCCTTTCCCCATGTGTATTTAAGTAGCCCTGTTCCTTTTTTTTTGGTGATTTTTGCATTTCTGGATTTTTTGACTGAACTGAAACCTTTGTTTCTTGGTATTTTTTCCCCCCAATTCCATGTTTGCTCTTGCTTTAAAAATGCTGTTCAATTCAGCTAAGATTAAGTGTAGCAACCTCATCATCAGTCCAGAGCAGAAGATGAATCTTCCAGGGTTTCACAAGGCTCATCGCTTGGGCAAGCTGTGAGCAAACTAAATACACGTCAATTTGCTTATGAAGGGCAAAGTTCTGCTTTTTCTTCTTCCTTATTTGGTTTGCATATAGAGAGTATTCTTGCTAATTAAAATTTAATTTGTCATGTACATAACCATACATAGACATGCAGTGAAATGCTTATGCTGAATGATCCATAACAATGAATACAGTAATCCTCTGTTTATCGCAGTGGTTACGCTCCAAAACCGCCAGCGATTAATAAAAAAACCGCGATAAACGGACACAACCCCAAAAACGCTATTTTACATATGCAGTACTGTACTGTATTAACATTTTACTTCATTTTATGATTAATAATTATAATTATATAATAATAAAAATATATTATAATCTATGAGAGACCGGGAAAATCAGAGAAACAAATTAGACAAATGCAATTCCACGCGAGATTCGAACCGCGATAAAGCGGGGGATTATCGTTTTTTTTTTTTTAAATAGAACATAATTGCAGTATAATTAAAAATAAAGTGCTGTTACTTATCATTATGTAACTAAAACAAAATTTACCCATTTTTACAGAACACATTGCTGACAACCTGTTTTACTAAATGAACTAAAAAAACAGGAAACCCACCCACTGCCCACTGAATCTGGTCAGATAAATTAATCATTTTCTGTCATGTTTGACCACCAAATTACAAAATCCACATAATCTCAAACAAAAGTTAAATCAATCCCAAAACTACTGAATCTGATTAATAGAACTGATTTGTCCAGATTTTGTGGATTAGCAGACAGGATGAATTATGAAAAACACATGCCTATATAATTATAGACTTTTATTTGTAATATATAGACAACATATTACATTGTAAATGCATTATATGAAACTCCCCATGACATTTTTCTTTCTGAAATTCCCATACAAAGACAAATCAATACATTTTAGGAAAAACAAACAACTCAAAACAGGTGTGCTAACAAGTGTTGGCCAATATCTGAATGGACGCATTTTTTTTTCTTGATTTGGAGAACTGTACAGACATTGTGCTCGGTTTCCTGTTACACTGAGTATTTCTGTTGCTATGAGAGAGAAATTCATCTGGGACTTAAAGAAGAATTTTGGAAGGTTAAAGGCCACCAGCTGCAAGAGTGGACACAACAAAGCTTGAACTGTACATTTCAGAAAAAAAGCTAAACAGACCAGAACTCTGCATGCAGCTGAAAGGCACTCTTCTGGAACACAGTTTGAATGTAACTCTTAAAACAAAATATTTACTGCATGTAGCTTACTGTATAAGATGTTACATTTCCAATGCATCCCAATAATACTGTCCATTATACAATACAATAGATCTAAAATAAATGAGCCTGTGTATTATAGGAATATGTAAAATAAAAATAAAGGTGTGAGGTGGCTAGTTGTTCGGAATCCAGAGCCATCTTTTCTTTCGTGAACAGGACATCCTTATTTCATAAACTTGAGAAAAAAGGAGAAAGAAAGACAGCTTTAGACAGTGCATCAGTAAAGGGCTATATATATCAGTTTGCACAAATCTGGTTTTATCTGGTTAAACCATGGGTGTGATAAATGAATTACACATGGAGCTGTAATAAACTTTCTAGTGACTGTAGTACTCTGCAGGAAACAGCTGGAAACCACTAAAACAGCCATGCAGTCAAATAACAGTGCAATCAAAGGAAACTGATCATGAAGAAATCTTTGTTTATGCCTCAGATTTAGACCACATTTGACAACGTGACTTTCATTTTTCCAGATGTTTGTTAAAGGTGGTTAAAGCAACTGTGATGTGAGCTAGAGTTGTAACCAGTGCATAATAGCTTATTCTTAAAACTTGTTTAATGTGGTTGCTAGGAATTTTTTTTATATATAAAAATTGCCTAAAAGCAGCCAAATCTAGTAAAAAAAAAAATCACAAAGTTTGCACACTTTTTGCGTTTGGTTCTGCTCAAGTTTTTAGTCTTATAACTAAAAAAACTTAATTATTTAGATGTTTTTGAGCAGAGGACTTACTTTGGAACAATCAGTAGGTTATAGATTGACCAGTGAATGCACCTTGGAACAACTTGTACAAACTGTGCAGCAATACTGGTTTAACCCTTTATGATGAAAATTAAACAAGGCAGGAGTTTAACGAAACATTTTCATGTATTTCTCTTACCAGGTAGTTGTAAGAACTGTTCTTTTCTTTGTACAGAATAAATGCGAAAGCAGAGGAGATGACAGCCTGCACCATGCTGAGGAATAGGAGAATTGACTTCACTTCTAAACTGAATCTCTAAGAAAAAAAAAGGGGGAAAAAAGTCAATCAGTTTAACATGCATTACGATATAGAAAACTGAGATGTATGGAATTAGAGTAGCACAAAGGTCTTTGTCATACCGTGGAGTAAAATAAATAATCACAGGTAGATGATGGGTTAATCTTGCAAGTACTTTGTGGGTTCCTTATTATATCAACACTGTAAAGAATTATGGCAATGACTGAGATGACTGCAGCCAACGCTGTGAATGCCATGCATGCTAAAACCTAGAGATGGTAAAGAAACAAATATCATAGGAAATTCAATGCAATAAAAAGTCCTTCTTGATCATCACTATTTATTTTCTCCTTTTTTTTATAGCTTGTTCCAAACACATTAAAATGAAAAATGAAGTCTCTTGCCACTTTCACTTTTTGTTTGTTGTTAAGACATTTTACATTTACATTTAGCAGTCTCTGCTCCTTCAACAGCACAGTACTTCAGTTGTGCTATGCCTTGTTTTAACATTGCTTTGGATAAATAATTATAAAAAACAATGGTATGTGAAAATAATAAACAAACGTTTGGCAAAGCATGTCCTAGTGTGATTTACACCTCTTATACCACAATTTCATACACCTTTATTTCTTTACAATTAATCTTTTGGAACAGCCATGAAATGGGCAATTTCCTGTTATAACTTGCTCGAAACAGTTTTTTTCTCCTTTTTTAAACTTAAAACAGTGAAAAATAGTTTCTTGCAAAAGCATGGAGGTCCCTATCCTTTCGTCTCTAATGATTGAAAACAAGATAAATGCAGATCATATGCCATACAAGCCCCTGCATAATAACTGTTACTATTAAAAACTAATTTTGTTATAAAAGTAGAATGTCAAATTTTAAATATATAATATATGATAACATATTAATTAAATATATTTCTATTTATACAATTTATAATTATGAATAGCAAAATACATCTTACACCAACTGAAACTTACCGAATAAATGCTGTCATGTTTATCCATTACAAGAGCAATTGCACCAGCAATGAGAAACTGAAAAGAAACAATTAATGACAGTGATTTTAACTTACATCAATTTTTACCTACTGACAACAAAACTTCTGTGATGCAGATTTGTTTCCATTCTGACAGCATGTGATAATGTTGTGGTAGGAATAAAAACGATATCTCACAGATATGCCGCTCCACCACGGCACGCCAAACGTAACAACCTCTGTTATTTTGGCAGAGAGCAGTGGCACTGAATAAGAGATGATCAGAAATCCAAGCATGACCTGGGAAATCTAGAAGTGGGGTTGTTTGTTCAAGTAAAGTGGGATATTAGGTAGCACTTAAAATGAGAACACTTAGAGAGATCATGAGTCATTTATATTTCTTTTCATGGACTGTATTTAATGAGTTAAACCTGTTAGCATCTTATATTATGTATAACAGAAAAAACTAAACATTATTGGACAGGAGTCTTACCCCTATTGATTTGAGGTCTCCTTTCTTTATGCTCTTCTTCAGTGCCTCCTGTTTGTCTGTTAATTTATTAACATTCTGATCTGAGGCCACACTGACAGTCAAGTCACTTGCCACTGTTAATGCCATTCTTGGTCAGTGCCTAGACATTCAAGAAAAAGAGAAGTATTAAACACTGTATTTACTTACTTTATTTATTTATAAATTCTAAATACATAAATAGGTTTATATTTAAGCAAATTATTATTTCTAAAAGCTTTAATCATACAGATTAGAGATGCAATCAATTCCACTTTAGTTGAACTTATATTGAATGCTAGGAAAGGGTAATGTTGCTGTCTCCCCTTTCCAGTGACCGCCAAAAAAAAAAAATGCCGGTAGGTGAATTTGTTTTTCTAAGTATAAAAGAGTGCCCTGTAATGGACTGGCAATTTATCCATGTTGATTCAGATCCTTTGTCCAATGTTTATTGAATGGTCTCCTTTGAGACCCTGACCAAGATAAAGCACACTATCTAAAGATGCATGCATGAATGGATGAATTATTTAAAGTTTATCAACACTTAATGTCACACACATTACATCTGGATACTAAAGTGTAATTTTCTTTTGAAAGTATTCCTCCTCTAAATAGCCTCAGGAATACATTTATGAACAAGGTAGTTTTATAGATAATAATATATCTGCAACCTTACAGGGGCAGGAGCTTGGTTATCACAGAATTTATATCATGTTTAACATGGGGTTATGGTAAAAAAAAAAAAATCACAACAGTAAACATTTTGGCTGCAAAAGATTTGAAATTAGATTTTTTGGGGTTTTTTTGTAACTCAAACTAAAATGGAAGCTACTCTAGACATGAATGTCTACAGGGTGGCGGTCATGCATGCAACATTGATTGCAGTTTTGATGAATGGAAAATTATTAGCATTTTATGTGTTAAGTTGGTGTAAGGTATAAAGGGAGGTCAACAAGCTACTAATTCATGGCTTTTGGCATTTGAAATAAATATAATAACAATAGCAAAAGCAATAATAATAATAATAATAATAATAATAATAATAAAAAACAGATGAAAAAGAAGATGAGGGTGCGAATGTACAAAATACACATATCCCTATTTAGACTTTCTATGGTATACATGTTTTGATTGATCATCAGTATTATTATTAATAATTATAATAATAATAACAATAATAATAATAATAACAATAATAATAATAATCATTGAGGCTTTTATAACAGAATTAGCAAACTCACTATTACTCATTTTAGATCACATCCAATGTTAGTTAAGAATCTGTTTAACTATTTTTAAACGAAGACCATGTCCACACTAACCTTATTGTACTACTGATACCTACAATGAGATAGTTAGTATGTTGTTTGAAATGCAGCCAACTTAGACAATGTCAGAGCTCCAGCATCGCTCAAACACAGAGACGACGCCACAAACTATCTGTTTCTAACAATGTAACAATTGTGACCTTAAAAACATTAGGAATTTAAATTGTATTAATATGAATGCTCTATTAGTCACCTACCTAAAGGGTTGAGATCTTAAGACTTCAAACTCCAAACTCTCTCCAAACTCTCTCCAATACACTGTCGAGAGAGCAAAAAAATAAACCCGAGAGAGACTTGATAAAACACACACACACACACAAACACACACACACACACACACACACACACACACACACACACTATGTCCCGCCCGTTTCTGCCTGTTTCTCAGAAAGAAATGTGGTCTCTCTCTCCAGAAGCCCCCTCCATCTCTCCCTCCCAAGTTGAATAATACTTGCGCACATTATTTTCTGTGCTCCTCGAAATCACCACCACTTCAGCACTCCGTTTTCTCCTGCTGAATAAAGTGATTACTGAGTCACCAAATCCTGCTGTCAAAGTAAGTCCATGATTTTGAATAGACCTTATCAGACAATCAGATGTGCTTCTCATTTAAAGTCATTTGTTGTAAGTCTATAGTGTATATACCGAGTAGAAGAGCACTTTCAACATTCATAGCATTTTCAATCATTTCTTTGTAAAATACTAATGGATTGTTCTCGAGACATTTTTGTGTGTGTGTGTGTGTGTGTGTGTGTGTGTGTGTGTGTGTGTGTGTGTGTCTAGGGGGTGGGGGTGGGGGTGTTTAGGGGCCTAGGGGTGTTACTGGCCCTTGAACAGCTGGGGAGAGCGTTGCCAGATTGTTCAAAATGTTTACCCCACTGCATGGGATGCAGTAATGTAGTGCTGTAGGGAGTTTAGCAAACAGCATCACTTAATAGTTATTATTCAACATTATTGGTTAATTATAAATGGCATTTAGAGAAATATAAGGTAGTACTAATTACTGATATTCAGTCAGGGGTTTGAATCCAACGTACCAAAAATTGTGCCTGTAACAAATGAACCCTTTCATTTATAACTGACATTAAGGTATTAAAAGTATAAAAAATAATAATATGGCAGATATTAATTATAGCTGACACTTCAACTGTATTTAGAAGTTGTATTAGAGGTATGAGGTTGCCAAACAAATCCCAATCAATGTTCAAGAAATCTGGTCCAAAAAAAACAGCAAAGGGTCAGGGACATAAGCAAACAGTGATATCATAGCAAAATCACAAAAAAAGAAGTAGAGCAAAGTCAAAACCATAATAGTAAAACAAAAGTATCAGTTCTTGATGATTTGTACAACATGGATTCCTTCATATAATTTGAGGTATTGCTTGTATTCAGGTGTGTGATTAGAAATGTTTGTATGACACTGGGAAGTATGGTCCATGGCAGCCATATTTGTATACTGGGGTGTGTAATGGAAAACAGAGCTTCTGTTGGATTCCAGCATAGACCTAAAAGACCTTATATGATTCTTTCTGTCCCCTGAAGAGGAGTGTTGGTGACAAGTTAAAAATAGTGGAACAAATCATAAACATCACTTTTTTTGTTTAATCAAAATCATCCACTTGTCAACTTTTAATACCTATGAACAAAAGCATCAAAATACTCTAAAGAAATCAACTGTAAACTGTAAAGACATCCTGTCAAATAGTCAATATAATGGATATATGATTATACATGTAAGTTATTTGGCACATGAGAGAAGCACTATTTACTTACAAAATGGCTAAAAAAAATTCAACATTCTTAAAAATCCTAGCCAATCTGGCAACACTAACTTGTGAGCCCACCCCATATTTTGGTGTTGTACTCGAGTTCATTGTACACCTTTTTTTTTTGCTGTTCAACTGTTGTGTTTGTTTTCCATGAGCTAAAAACCCAGACAATTCTTGTGAACATGATTATGCATTTTCTGAAAATGACAGTATAAAGCTATGTATTATTGAAGAGTGTAATATAGAGTAATAATAGTGTAAACCCTACATTTCTCCAAACACACTTTTAGATTGCATTCCACAATGTTGAAACCTGAACATGTGGTTTTCATTAAAGCTCCCTGTCCTCCTTTCTCACAGTGTATCTTTTCCTCTTATGATTGATTCCAGTATCCTTTCACTTCCTGTGCAAGAATCTCAAGTAAAAGAATAAATAGACTTCAGTTGCTTGATAAAACAGTAGTTAATATTCTTGCCATTCTTTCTGGAGTTCACTGCAGAATAGTACTTGTACTCCAAAAGTTTGAAAGCTTAAGTTGTAGAATTTTTAAGACACTACATCATTATAAATGTCAGATGTGGCCCCTGCAGTATTCATTTCCTCCTGTAAAAAGAATTTGTTCCAGTGTTTTCTCCCTTTACAAACCACTCATGCACAAACCAATTTTAATATGTTCATTCTGGTCAACAAGGATGCCAATCTATTATGCAAGGACTAACACATGACAGACCACAATGCATTCCAACAATGCAATAAAGCAGAGTGTGGTTATCACCCTGAAGTGCATTATTTCTTTATAGCTGCACAGTGTGATATTCTGCTTATAATGCACTGGTTTGCCAATTATTTCAATGTTTAATTTGTTAATTAAGAACATTGCACACATTTTATTGTTTTATAGTTAGACGTAATGTTGTAGAACATTTGAGAGACAGTTTACTGTCATTACTTTTTTTATAGCCATGATAACTGTCGTTCTCCAGCCTAAAGAGTGAATTGTAAACCGTACAAGTGTAAACTCTTTTGTCCTGAAGATTTTATCCTGTTTGGAATAAAACAAACAAAAAAAAAAGGCCACACACCAATGTGTATCAGTCACTTTTCTGGCTTAATTCTCCATTCTGATCTTTTCTTGTAAACATTTGCTTGAACTGTATCAGCATAATTTTATTTATTAGTTGCTAAATGTCTACCTGTACACTAATTTCCTCATTTTATTTATTTGTTTTACTTTACAACTTTTTAAATAAACATTTAAGCAGACCTTGGCCCCAATTTTGTTTGGCAACAGGAAAGGATCCAAGGTCTATTTGTTAATAGCACTACAGAACTGAAATTTTTACAAGCACATAAAGCAGAACTTTCTATAGAACATCTGAGTACATTTTGTATCATTTAGATGATTTTCTAATATTGTAATTATTTTATGAATTTTATGTATTTTAGATTTTGCTGGTAAAATAATTATTGACATTTATATTTAATTTCTTTTAAGATGACAGAGACACAGATTGAACCCCCATGCAAACTGCATCGTCTGTTCAGGATCTATGATTCAGAGGTTGTAGCGGTGAGTAATTGGGTTAACCAACCAAAGAAACAACCAACTAACCAACCAAACAAACAATCAAACAAACAAACACTACTATGGGTGTAACGTTACACAAAAGTCACGGTTCGGTATGTACCTCAGTTTTTAAGTCACGATTCGTTACAATTCGGTACAGTTAGTGGGAAGAAATGCGAAACATAAAATTGCGTGTTGTCTTTTATTAACTAAGTTTATCATTAATAACATTTGTAAACATCAACAGTTTACATTTTCAAAACAATTTTAAATAAAAACTCTGCTTGGTTAAATAATATATGAAATCTGAAATAAATCGATTTAAATATAATGTAATAAATGGAAAAATGTAATAAATACTTTACATTTGTTAGACCCCATTTGGTTAAATCAGATGTGTATGTAAGTGTGTGTGTTAGAAAGGATTCCTATTGTCCTATATGTCTCCATGCTACTCTGTCCTCTTCTACCTGCATGTCTTCCCTCACCACATCCATCAACCTTCTTCTTGGTCTTCCTCTTTTCCTCCTTCCTGGTGGCTTCATCCTCAGCATTCTCCTACTGATATACCCCATGTCCCTCCTCTGCACATGTCCAAACCTTTTCAGTCTGGTTCCCTCTCACTTTGTCCCCAAAACGTCCTACATGCGCTGTCCCTCTAATAAACTCATTTCTAATTGTATCTTTCGTTGTCACTCCCAATAAAAAACCTTAAGATATTTGGCTCTGCTACCTCCAGCTCTACCTCCTGTCTTTTACTCCCTCCATCTTCTCAACACACTCTCCTCACTAGTCAACACATATCCATCTGCATCCTTTATTGCTCTAACTTGCAGCACATAATTCCCAGATCGGTCCCTCTGCCTGGCCAATCGGTACAAATCCTTTTCCAACTTCTCATACAGCTCCTCATATGCCTTTTCATCAGCTTTTGCCACATCCCTCTTAACCTGCTGCAGCACCTCCTTGTACTCATGCATAATTTTCTCATCACTCTGTCGATCCCAATTCTGTTTTGCCAACCTCTTTCTCCTTATGCTCTTCTGTACTTCCCCATTCCTCATTCCTCTTTGTCTTCCTTTCTATTTCCAGATGTCACACCAAGTACGCTTCTAGCTGTCTTCCTTATCACGTCTGTAGTAGTTGTCCAATCATCCAGCACATCTCCACCACCACCGAGCCTCTGTCTGACCTTTACCCTGAATTTCACTGCGGTGCAGTCTCCATCCTTCAGTTTCCACCATCTTATTCTTTTATCAGTCCTTACTCTCCTCCTCTTCTTCTTCACCTCTAAAGCCATTCTTCAGACCACCATACAATGCTGTCTGGCTACACTTTCCCCAGCCAACACCTTACGGTCTTCAATCTCCTTCAGGTTGCATCTAATACATAAAACATAGTCCTTCCTAGTGTACCTAGTGCACCTTCCTCCACTCTTATACGTCACCCTATGCTCGTCCTTCTTCTTAAAATAAGTGTTCACCACTGCCATTTCCATCCTTTTAGCAAAATCAACCACCATCGGCCATTCCACATTCTCTCCTTAAAGCCATACCTACCCATCACCTCCTCATAACCTCTGTTCCCTTCACCCACATGCCCAATAAAGTCTGCCCTGATCACCAATCGCTCATTCCTAGGTACACTCTCCAGCACTTCATCTAACTCACTGTATTATTTTTCCTTCTCCTCATTTGTGGAGCATAGGCACTAATGACATTTATCATCACCCTTTCAAATTTTAGCTTCACATTCATCAGAAACTCTCTTCACCTCCACTACAATCTTACTGCACTCTTCCATCAGAATCATCCCTACACCATTTCTCTTTTCATCCACACCATGAAAGAACAGTTTAAACTCACCTCCAATGTTTCTGGTCTTACTCACTTTATCCTGAACACACAACATATCTACCTTTCTCCTCTCCATCATATCAGCTACCTATTTCTCTTTACCAGTCATAGTACCAACATTCAAAGTGCCCACTCTAACCTCCACTCTCCTCCACTTCTCCTTTCTTACTTTCTTACTCCTTTCTTACTCTTTCTTCTCTCCTTCTCCTCCTTTGGCAAACAGTAGCCCAATTTCCATCGGTACCCTGTTGGCTAACGATGCCTGTGGCGGTCGTTGATAACCTGGGCCTCGACCGATCCGATATGAAATTCCGGTTTGTGATACGCATGTTTGATTTGGCACATATTTTTATGCTGGATGCCCTTCCTACTGAAACCCTCCCAATTTACTTTACTGTTCTACTTATTTCAGCATACTCTAACAAATGTCTTCAATCCTTCCATCCCTTCCATCCCGAGGGAATTTAGATTTTATCTCAGATGATCCGCACGTAAAAATGATTGCATTCGGTAAAAAAAACGTGTACCATTACACCCCTACTATCTACACAAATAAACAACCACTATAACACTATCTATTTATCTATCTATCTATCTATCTATCTATCTATCTATCTATCTATCTATCTATCTATCTATCTATCTATCGATTGATCGATCGATCGATCGATCGATCTATCTATCTATCTATCTATCTATCTATCTAAATGTATGTATATTAGGTACATAATGTATTTTTACTTTGCCTTTAGTTGTATATACTAGTGAAGTTACATCCAGTCCAAACTAAAATCAACGTTCCTCGGATGTTGCTCTTTCTTTCAAGAACATGTTAATTTGTTATTACTCGTGAATCAGTAGGTTAGACGTAAATGGTCAATGTTACATTTTTTCATTGACATATGGTACTTTGTCTCCTACAGGTAATGACAATATTACTTGGAGCTTTCCAAGCACTACTGGGACTTCCAACTTACTACTTGAGCATCAACATACATACATTATACATGTGTCCAGTTTTTGTCGGGGCAGTAGTAAGATTTTTTTTAAGTCTCCTTTTTCACTATTTGTAAAATATTCCTATTTTTTTTTGCCTGCATGTTAATCACTCAAAAGAATTCACCACTTGTTTGCATACTATAAACTTCAATCAACCTTAAACATTAAACCAATCTAACAGGGCACAAGTGATTTAAATGTGCGAACTTTCTCTAATGATTCTGTTATGTCTCTGTGCAGTATGTAGCTGGAGGATCTATGGCAATGGCATGTGAAAGAAATCCTAGCAGGAAGACGGCAAGTTTTCTCTTTCTTTGTTTGCTTGCTTGTTTGTTATTTATCTATGGTTCAAAATCAGATATTAATGAAATATGTAGCTAGGGTAGAAATAGTAGCTACTCTACTGTAGCTATTCTACTATTCTCTAGGTGTAGCTAACCGCAAACTAAAAGGAGAAACTAATGAAAGAGTACAAGTGACAAAGGACACTGTTGTAGAATCTTTTTAAAGCTACAATCTTTGCAACTGTTTTTATTTTTTTATTTTCTTGCTAGGTGAAGAACTGTTTGTATGCCAGTGCTTTTGGGCTGTTGATCGGGTTGTGTGCCATTGCTGTTTATGGCTATGCAGTCAATGACATTAAGTCTATTGAAACCTGCGAAGTGAAAACGTCTGTCTTTGATGATTGTCCACAACATGGAATCGTTGTGAGTTTTTGTGAATTTTTGCCTCCAGTGACTGTTCTTATTTCAATTTGCCACTACATTACACAAAGCTTATAATGCCTGTATGTTTCTAAAATCTACAAACGCTTTAAAATTTCTTTCCCTACAGGAATATTTCAAATCAATCTCAGCACTGCTTTTGATCTATGATATGGGAGCGATTACTCTTCAAGGTCTGCTTTTATTTTCAGCAATGAAAGCTTTGAAAGCAAAATGAAAAGAAAAACATGGTTATAATGCACCACTATAATAACATATATACTGGAATAACTGATACATTCAAAAGAAATGTGATGTATAACTCAGAAACTGTTTGTTTATATACTCTTTTATGTTATACTTCTTTTGTAATAGAACAAAAAAAATAGTGTGGTAAAAAAATGTTATGTGGAGACTGCACAAACTTTACACATAGGATGCATTTGATTATAGAAATTCTAATTATAGAAATTATATATATTAAAGTTTGTTTTTAAATCAAGTTTTTGCTTTTCAATACTAATGTTTTTAAGCTAGGTAGTTAAGACATTTTGTATTTGCTTATAGATATTTACAGTATTGTACATTGTGTTCAGGTTTTATGAGTGATTGAAATGACAGATCCTTCTTTAGCCATTTGGAAGTCAAGTCAAATAAAATATTTATTATGAAACAAAACAATATAATACAATATAATATAATATAATAACAGAAGCGCTGCACAATATCTACATAAAGTGCATTGACTTTATCGCTATGTAAGATAAGTGACAGTACAAGCAAAACAAATAAAAGATAATATGAATAAGATACCATATGCACATAGGATCTTGAATTAAGGATTAGTTGTAACAGAAAGTTGTGAAATGTACAACATTGAATTAAAATTAAAATAATAAATACAGCATGCCTTCTTTAAGTCTGCAGTAGTAACATGGCCAAACTGAAAAGAACAATTATTTGAATTATATATTAAAAAAATTAATTGTCCAGTAATGGTCACTGCATTATCTGGTCATTTTAATGGGAACACCTATACTCCTGTATGCAATACATCCATCCAGACAATCATATGGCAGCAGCACAATGCAATATATTGTACATGTACAGGTCAAAAGCTTCAGTTCACATCAAACACCGAAATGTAGAATAATGTAATTTTTTTATGATTTTGTCTATTTCTAACATCATGGTTTGGAAAAAAAATTAATTCCATTGAACTGCAGTTTAGCAGGCAGAAAGGTCTTGCTAATTTTGAGTACGGTCAGAGGAAAATGTCTAGAATTGATTTCTTATTCAGCAACAATACCTTTTGGCATTGCACTGCAGTCACACGATTAGATGATTGGATAATTGCATACAGATTATATTATATTATATTATATTATATTATATTATATTATATTATATTATATTATATTAGTGGCCTGTTGGTTTACATCAATTTATAAGGCAATATATGTCAATGTATTTTTATAAACTTTTTCAATTACATTTTTTAAGAACTTTTTTTTAAGAATTAATGTTAATTCTGTATACAAAACCAAAGATTATATTTTACATGTGCATTCAAATCTTGGTTTAGTAGGATGTTCTTGATAAGTGAAATTTTGTTTACATATTTACCAAGTTTTTAAAATATTTTAAATATATAATTTGTTGGGTGTTTTTTTTTTTTTTTTCCCACAAATAAACCATGCTTCATTTGTTGGTTTTGTTTTGTTCCTTACATCCATGAAATTTTACATGTAGATAATTTTGGTGTAGTAGGATATATTTTTGATAAGTATTGATTAGTGATCATTTTTACATATTTAACTTATTTATAAACATTTACTACACACACACACACACACACACACACACACACACACACACACACACACACACATATATATAATTATTTTCCATAATAAGGAACAATAAAAACATGGTCTATCCTTTTTTTATGTAGTGTACAAAACCTTTTTTTTTTTTACCGGTTAGTTTCGCTGTGTTCTCACCGTAAACAACAGTATACACAAATTTTTGTTTTGTTTTGGTTTTTTTTATTTAAAAAACGCAATAATGCAGAACGACATATGCGAATGAAATGAGCCACTGTTTTGCGCCTCCCCGCTGCCACGAGGCGAATGGAACATTCCTGTCACTTTGGGGTTTCCCATGAGTCAGCTGAACAACAGACGATACCACTAGCGACCAATAGTTAGTTATAAATTTAATGTCAACATTAGCGTTTTATGAAATGTACCATATTATTTGCTTAACTAGTGAAAATTGCAACTAAAATACGACTTTTATTTGAATATATATTTTTTTCTTTAAATTTGTTATGAAATCCAACCTGTGTTGCGTATTATTTACACCCCCTTTGACAGAATTGAGAATGGATTAATCCAAAATATGGCGGCGGTATCTGTCAGCAAGAAGTGAAACTTTCGCTGAAGCGAGTGAATTATTTCCTATAAAATTCAGCGTTTCCTGGATGTTGTCGTCGATCCGACGTTTGTGTCGTATTACTAGAAACGGGACTTTTGTGTACTTTTCGCGTGGTCGTCTTTCCTACGAGCTGATATCCTTCTACATTTGCTCCATTGGCTGCTAGCTGACTAGCTGACTGAAAGGCTCTGCTCGATACACACACAAAAACCCCCAGGAAAGTGGCGTTCAGGCAGACATAAACATCAGGGGATAACAACCGGCTTTGGTACATATTCCTGTCTGATCCGACGGCCAAATGCGCCTGAAACGTTTACACACAACGTATGTTTATTAGTTTTATTTACATTTCAAGGGCAGCGCTTCCGTTTTTATTTTACGTCACAAGATTCCGATTCAAGACGGATGTTTGTCGATGTGCTCACTAAACCAACGAATTTGATTTGCTAGCACCTTGTAAGTATTTGTCTCCTCCCCACATACACACACCAATTTATCTGTAACATTACCTCGGTCAACATTAGATACACCTATTGTTGTCCTTATAGTTAATTCATCCATGTGCCTGATAGGCAGGGGGTAAAATAGGATTGAGAAGATCAATTAGACAACATTAACATAAAACAACATGATGCAGCTTCAACTTTATTAATCTCTTTTGGGGAACTGAAAGTGCTCCACCAATAGAATCATCATAAAAAGTGATAAGACAAATAAATACAAACTTGATTGTAGTTGTGTCATTGTGGCAAGAGAATAGAGAAATAATTGGAATAGGTCAAGTAAATAGACAGATCTGTACAATAAAACCAAAGAAAACTGTGCTAAATACTTCAGTAGTAGTGCAGAAGATTATCCATGCCAATCTGACAGCCATTAATATGTTTGACTAACTATCCAAACAACCATGGCAATATATGGGGCTATTGTCCATGTGTGTCTGATAATATATGATGATAATCAATAATGTCTGAATGCAGGTGCCTGGATAAATAAATGCATTTGGTGAAATATGGGAGAGATCTAGTACAGGACAATGTTCAGTGTGTTATTATAAGAGGAGTAATTTCTGTGACTCTGATAACACGAAAATGTGATTAAAACAAGTGTATGTTTTTGATGTTGAAATCAATTTTAATTCCTTTGGTTAGCCAGATCTCAGGTCGATCATTTTTATATAGGTTTGTCAATCGTTGTCTGGCGAAGACATAGTAAAGCAGGGTCTCCCATTTCTAGTCATGACAGGACCAGAACCCTATTAGGTTTGATTGGTTCCCCGCTCAAATTTTGAGTCACTACTTATTAAAACTTATTAAAACGTAAACATCCCTGTTAGGATTTGCCCACTGCAGAAATAATTATTACTCCTTTTGTCTGCAATTCTGATTTACAGCTGTACTGGCAAATCAATGGAGAAGCTTCAGGATCTCGGACAATCCGAGTTACAGGATCTGCTGGATAACTCGGAGCGGGTTGAGTCGATGGCACTGGAGTCCGATGAGGTGAGAGTGTATAGGTTTCAGGTTTCGTAATTTTCCCTGATGTGTACACAGTTTGATTGCATTATGGTGGTGTGGCTGCCTGTTTCAGCTTTTAGATTGGTTGCTAGTTCTGGTACCAGTCGTGATAGAAATGTAGAAAAATGTTGATTTGTAAAGACTGCTTTTAGTGTACATTTCCATCAAAAATCTTTTCACAATGCCAGTGAAGGTGATTATTCACGCATACCCATCACCAAGATCGTTTCATTTTCTTACATTTAATTCCCATAAATGTACAAAAATAGAATATTGTTTTGGTAAATCAAGTGGAAAAAGCAGATCAAAAGGAAATGGCACATCTGTGTACATCCTACATTGGCATGCTGGGTATCAGTTCTGTAACCAGTAGTCATTAGTTTGACAGTGTGTGTGATTGCTTACATTCCAACAGAATTCAGTTTTCTGTGGCTGAACAAATATGAAAAAGACTAACCATGTTTTTTAAGGATTCATAGTTGTGCAAATGTTCTCTTCACTAATTAACAATTACATTTTGCTTAGTTTTAAGCTTCACCATGTGATTTGTAACTGCTGTCTCTCAGTTAGATCGATATATATCCAGCTAATCTAGTCTCTATCATTTTCACAGAATGCATAAACTGTAACACAGTGATCACAAAACAAACATCGTATGCCACAACATATCGGTGGACTAAGGTGTCCTGAAATAATGCACTAAGATCAAGAATTGCTAAATTGACAGACTAGCTCAATTCTTTCTCTCAATTGTGAAATGTACAGTCTCTGGCCAAGAAAATGACCATTCACACTTTCTCTCTTTATACATAGATCCAGAACATTCAACTGGAAAGGGAAATGGCTCTGGCTTCCAACCGCAGCCTGGCCGAACAGAACCTTGACATGAAACCGCAACTGGACAGAGATAGAGAACGGCTGGTAGCAAAATATAATGCATTGGATGAAGTGAGAAAGAGATACAAACAGCACTGCGCACTCAGAGGTAAACACCGGACATGCTGGAAAATACTAAATGTAAAGTGTAGATAAGAGAATACATAAAGAGGTGTAGTAAAGTCTGGGCACATGTCAAGTCGTTCATTTTTGACTGTAAATCATGTTAGATTATGGGATGCAGTATCAGTGATAAACCTTCCTATACGTAACAGATTGCCAGCAGTGTACAGACTGATTTATAAACATATTCCAGGGTCTCCAGTTTAATCTTGAACTGAGGGTTTTCTTATATTGTGTTAAGATTCACATGCTCTCTCTCTTTGCACGTTTTTTTTTTTTTTCTCCCTTGAATCCGCTCTCTTCCAAAAAAAACCCAAAAAAAAAACCCATGCATTGACTTCTCTAAATTTCCCCCCAGTGGGTATATGGTGTGGGTGTATGCATCATTTGCATATGGACATGGTATAAACCAGAGAAGCTATAAACCAAAGAAAGTCTTTACTGATCTCCTTTTGATGTGCTGCTGATATATTTGATTGTCTGTGGCCCAAACCTCCAGTTTGTATACCTATTAAAATTGCTCATTCTTTCTGTGGCGGTAAAATACAGAGTACTTGGTAGGAGTCAAGTTGAAGAAAGAATATCTTCTTTTGTTAAAGCTCTTGTCTATGTAGGAGGGTAAGAAATTACTGTGCCTCTCTAGAGCTAACACATACTAAAATTAGGTGGTGTTGGCTTGTGATTGTGTTATGAGGTTTCTCCTTATTGTGTTGTACTGTGAATGTAATTCAAGGGAATTCTATTTGAATACTAAAATTAACCACACAGTCATGATGATACAGAGATAACACGGTATCAGTTGTCTTGAGCAGTACATCTTTAGATTAAAAAAAGCAGATCAGATTCTACTTATTGTATTGTTTATTTTTTCAAGTGGGCTAATTTGGCTTTGTGAAGTACAAAAACATCAGTTTGGTTAGTCAGAACCAATCATAGATGTTTTGCAGTGTGGGTGATTTTCTTATAGTGTCATCTGTTTGGTTTTCCACCAGTCCAGCATGTTGCTCAGCAAGACTGTCCTGTTTGTTCTCTTTAGTTACACAGACCTTATTTTTACCCCATTGTGTTCTTACTGATGTCATCCGCTTCTGTAAGTCATGTAGAATTCCGACTTTTTTTAGTGACCTCATTGAGAACACAAGCTCTTTGTGTGCTTATATGATTTTTCCCCTTTTTTTTTGCTAAATCAGAGACAATTGTAAGTATTAAGCACAAGTACTAATTCAGTACTCGGACGTGCTGGGCAACCAAATTTATGGGCTTTATTCTCGTCAAATGTTTTTTAGATGTATTAGTTCTGCATATGAAATGTATTTTATTGTGAATGTTATAAATGAACGGTTATACCCACACCAACCACCACATTTTACCCAAAACTGCTCTTTTACATCAGTAATTGCTGAGATTGTTAATGTGCTTCAAACTTATTGCAATGTTGAAGGAGCGAGTTTGAGAAAACTTGCCCTCTGGGACATTATTCTGCTGGAGTTAGCCATTAATAGATGGGTAAATAGTAGGCCGAAAGGGGTGCACATGGTTAGTGACACTCAAATAGACTCTGACATTAAAGTGGTATATTTTATTTATATAAAGGGACTCAGAAAACAAGTACCCAAGACTCAGTTTTGGGGATTCTCAATCACAGTCTGTTTTTTGTGGGACTGTTAACAAATGGTTCAATTGTTATTTGCCCGGTTATTGTGATTGTAAAGGGGAATCTATAGGGTCTTTCGGACTAGGATTAAATGCTGCTGCTATATTTACTGTATTGTTTTTTCTGTCACTGTGGTCTATATGCTATACCACACACTGCCAAAGAAGTCCCTTTTGAGCAGACTTTGAGAAGCAGTTTGCTATTCGCAGTATAGCAAGTATTTCGCAACTGCAGTTAGGATTTTCTAAGTTATCTGTTATAGTAATCACTCTATTCCTGACCCTTATTTCTCTCTTTCCATCGGACACCCATTTATTTATTTATTTATTTATTTATTTATATCTATAGGGTCTTTCGGACTAGGATTAAATGCTGCTGCTATATTTACTGTATTGTTTTTTCTGTCACTGTGGTCTATATGCTATACCACACACTGCCAAAGAAGTCCCTTTGGAGCAGACTTTGAGAAGCAGTTTGCTATTCGCAAAGTATTTCGCAACTGCACTTAGGATGTTCTAAGTTATCTGTTATAGTAATCACTCTATTCCTATTTTTCTTTTCCAGATGAGATTATGGGTCAGGTGTCCCCAGAGGGGTTGTTGTCTCGTCTACAGGCAGAGGGCGCCAACACAGAGGCAGAGTCAGAGGTGAGCGGTGATTTAAATATGTGTAACTTTTTATAAAGAAATATCTTTGCCTGTGTATATATAAACAGATCCGTTCCATGCGCCTTAGTTCCTTGCTTAGCTGCCAGAATAGACTCCATGCACAATTGCTTCCGTGTGTTGTTTTCGACACCTCAGTTACTGCAACACCGGAAACCATTTCCGCTATTGGCAATTACTATGTAAAATCAGAGCAGGAAGGGATGACATATTGCATTCACTGTTTACAGGAGCATTTCTGGATTACCGCGAATTACCTTAATCTTCTTGTAAACCAGTCAGCTGTCACACCCGACATTTAAGAAAAAAATGGTTTTAAAATAATATATATAAATATGTGCTAAGTTTGAATTAGTAGATTCCAGGTGTTCAACTGAATAAGAGAATAATTGAATAATTTATTTTAATAGGTTTAATTGTGTAATTTGTGTAAATCTTATGATAGTTATTTATGGCAGTGATTCTATTTGATTTATCAATGGTTTAGAGCGCCATCTAGTGACGGGTTTAACGTTAATTCAAAACTGTCATTTAGTTTCCTGTGTTCAGGGGAATCAAGAAATAGTGATTGCTCCATGCAAGCAGCAGCGGTAACAATGACTCTCTTTAATCGCCATGTATCTCTGTTATCTTTAACTTTAAATCAACATCGCTTTTTCACCCAAAACCATTCAACCTGTTGGCAAACTAACTTCTTGTCTGTTAAAACACCAAGGCTGTTTTGAGGACAGTATATTTTTGTATATTTTGTATAAAATTACACACACAATCAACTTTATAAAACTTCATTTAAAGTTAAGTCAAGTCGCTGGCTGACATTCTACTGGAAGTATCTAAGCTGAGTTTGCTGCAAGCAAGTTTTGTCTCAATCTCACACTCGCTCTCTTGCAGGTTCTAGCTGATGAGTTTCTAGAGGGTTCCTTGTCACTAGACTCCTTCCTTGAGCGCTTCCATTCTCTCCGCTGCCTTGCTCACAGAAGACGTGTGTACGTTGAGAAGCTGCAAGAGATTCTGCGGCAGAAGAACCAAGTAGCCGGGGAGTCTGGTGTGACATCAGAGCCATGCTCCAATCCGGAGGCCGGCTCGGTGTCACCGTGGCAACAGCAGCAACCCCAGCAACAGCCACAGCAGAAACCCAGTGTGAGCGCCAACCCGTCCAACTGTGCTCTGCCGTACGCTCCATATCCTGTTTCTTCTCCTAGCCAGCCCTGTTCAGCCCCTACGGCTGCCCCCTCCAACCCCTCTGGTGCTTTTCAGCCCTACTCAAACCAGGCCACAGCTTTTACTCCATCCTCAGGCTACCCCGCTGCCCGGCCTGTCTTTGCCCAATCTACATGCCCGTATCCCACCCAACCTGCATTTCCAGCTCCTCCTTTTGGGCAATTTGGCCCTAGTAATGCACCCTACCCCAGCCAATACCCTTATGGAGGTTATAGTTACCCCATGGGCTCCCATGTCCCCCCTACTCAGTCCCCTACAGCTAGGCCACTTTATAGGCCAGGGTTTGGTGTATCTCAGCCGTACTCCTGAACCACAGTGTGTCATCCCTTACCATTCCTTTTTCTCTTTTTCTCCTTCTCTCTGTGTCTCTTAATCCCCCCCCCCTCTCTGTTCTGTCTCTTTCCTTCCTTCTTACCGTACCTTTTGCCTCCAACTGACACTGAGATTTGTGGTTTGCATACCCCCCAAATGTTCTTTTCCTGTTTGAGGCTTGCACAAAATGTTTGACATTGGGTTACCATATGTTTTTGCCCCACTTGACGCCTCTGTGAAAAACTTGCTCCAAAAACCCGTCAGAGACAAAATGGACGTGAGTCAACTTTGGACTGGGTTCAATTTCTGGCTGTTCTAGCATGTTTCCGGATCAGAGATATCAAAATATTGAGTGTGTTGATTTAATTTGCCAATATGTTTTAATTTAATTCAATGGAATTGTGTTGCTGTTTGGCCACATATGGCTATGATTCATAATTCAAAAGCATATCTTTTTATTGAACTAGTAATGAGAAAAATCAAACTACTCAACCATAAGAATAATTAATCACCTGGCTGATTTATGGTTTGTGTAGCCGCTTATTTATTTATTTTCCCCCCAGAAAGTAACATCACTACCATTCACCGAAGACACGATCTACTTTACGAACTGTCTACATGTTTAACCCCACATTTCCGGGCACTTTTATTTGGGTGGGTTGTTTTACTCCTGAATCATATTTTCTGCATTGTGTTACAAGGGTTCTGTGTTCAATGCAACAGTGCATCTGTTCTTTCACTCCCCCATATGTGTCTTACTTTTTTGGTCCCTCACTCTTCTTAACCCTTTCTTTTTTTTTTCTTTTTCTTTTTGTACACACATCACTTATATGTTTCATGTACAGCTTGTTGACAGAGAACACTGAGAATCACCTGATGGGACTGTTGAAATACTCTACTGAGGACTGTGTGCTTTGTATAAACGGATAATAATAATAATGGTAAATAAAGAAATAAAAAAACTAGGGGAATATATTATAAACATATCTTTATCGGCTATAGCTCAGTATATGGTGTGGCATTTAAGGCAGAGGGAACAATAGCACAGTGAGCAATGAGAAAAAGTTTGGCTGCATAACATCCTTTGGAGTTTACATACAGCATTCGGTAACTAGTTTGAGACTGTTTTAAAATGTGGATTTATGCCTTTTAAGCCCATAATTGTCAGTTAAAGTGGTTTATAAGGGCTTAATAAATTCAGTCATAAATGTTAATTACTGGAAAAGGTCTGATTTATTTGATGTATGTAAATGAAGGCTGTATGTATTCATGAAGGTTTATGTAGTTTCCTGCAGTAACCCCCACTTTTCGGAGTGTGTATCTTCTATGTGTTGGTAGAATGACCATTTTGAATCACATTTGCACTCCACAATAGCTTTTGTCCCTATAGTGAAAGGGCCTGAGGGTGAGCCTGCGAACCGTCAGCTTTGGAATAGATGCTCGGGGGTAAACTTTTGGGTTTTATTTTATTGATCATTATTTTTAACTTGTAAGCAATCAAAAAAACCTAGAGGCATCCCCAATCAATCCTCGGGTGGCTTTATTAAAATAATTAACTCAGTAATTAAGACTCAGGTTCGGAGCAAAACCCTGTCATCTATGGCCCGTCCTCAGGACCTGAAATGAGGGTGAAAGCTGGCATGAAGTAAAGATAGGGAAATGGGGTGTTTATTTAGTCGCACACTGTGATGTGCAGCATTAGAGGAAAGGCATTATGTGGGATTGATGGTAATGACTGTAGCCTGTTAAGTGTATTTTTATTTCCTTTGGTGTGGATATTAAACACTGAAGTTGATCTATGAAATCTGCATGTCGTCTATGTTTTCTGCATTATCATCATGCCTGAAACTCTATTTCCTGGAAAGCGAGATAGATTAGAGACATATATATATATATATATAAAATAATTTTTTTTCTTTTTTTAAATAATTAGGCTGAGCAAAACAGGCAGTCTTGACTCACTTTCCAGATACATTTAAATACAGTTAAAACTGAATCATAATCGAGCCTTGAGGAGGTGTTCTAGGGGATTTTTGTTTGGCAAACCAGAATTTACGGGCTTTTTAACACCGCTACGGCATGGTAAACCAACAGAGCGAAGCTTGACAAAGACTGAAAGAGTGAAGGAGGGGAAAGAGGCGATAATGAAAAAGTGTAAACGAAAAAAGAAGAAATGAGCAATAGTAGGATGAAAGAAAAAAATTAGCGACTGGGTATTACGTTCTTGCATAATTTGCATTCTGAGTTTCACCCTAAATTGCGATCTGTTGTCAATACAATGAGGCCTTACTCGAGCTTGCTGATTAAACATTTCTAATATTTCTACGAATCATCTTCCTCAACTTCAAAAAGAAAAATTATACACTGGTCTGAAGTCACAAAAATAATAATTAGAATATTGTTTTATTATATTAATAAAATAATGTAGAAGATAAAATACATCTTTGTTGAATGTTTTTCAATTCAGTTTAGTCCTCGACATTAATACTCTGGCCTCATATTAAAAACTTCAGTATTATCACTTATCTACAAGACATAGGGAAAATGTTTACGCTTGTCATCTTGTTTTTACGCTGTAGTGCTTTGTGCGTTGGCTTTCACGAAAAACAGTGTGTATAAAAATGAACACATAAAATTACTCATGACACTACATTGCTGTTTCTCATCCTCGTTTATTATACCACTCATCTGCCAACACCCACTTTTTACAGTCTGCATGGCTTTTTTTTTTTTTTTGCTCAAGTTTAAGATTTTTTTTCTCGTAGTCTTCCTTTGATGTGAGGAAGCAGAGCAGCGTGCAGAGAGCAACATTCAAGATGTGGAGATGCACTGTATGGAGAGAGTGAGTTAGACAGAGATGATGGGGGAGGAGAAATGAAAAAAGGATAGTTTTAACACCTCTGCTTGTTTCCTTTCACTTCACTTGTATATGTTGCTTGCTCTATACATTGCTTCGTGTGTTTCTCAGCTAAGGTAAGAATTATAAATATTTAAAATACTTTTTTTGACATCTTACACACTTCAACCTGGTTTAGGATTGTGCTTCAACATAAAAAAGGCAATGTCGTTTTAGACGTTTCTTTTTTTAATCTAGATTAAACGTTTAATGTTTATTCTTTGATCCCCAGTGATCAATTTACTGAAACCCTGAAATGTTTCCTTGACATGGTGCTGCTATTCTATTTAGTCAATGATTAGGCCTTAAACAAATCCGCAACAGTCTCTTAGCTTTTAAAGGTTTAATTCAGAACTTATTGCACCTACTAAGTTTACAAACTCAACACAAATATCTCACTGTTGATTTGCTGTGGTTCAGGAAGATTGTTATCTTTAGGTATAAAGAGCTCATTTGTTCTTCAAAGACCAAAGCTGATTGTAAGCACACAAGGCCTGAGGTTTTGTAAATTAAAATATGTCAGGATTATTCTAACTCTCGTGTTCATTTAACTCATTTTCTTCATTTAAACATACTGTTCGTAACATCTCAGCATGCAGCCGTTATATTGGGAGACATTGTAATAGATTCATCCTTTGAAATACAATTTGAAACATTCATTTTTGACTAACTGTGAGTGTAAAAGGAATGAATTCAGTTCAAACAGCATCTCGATATTTTCTGCCAGTTACTGATGGACTACGTTTGGCTGCTGGTGCTCATGCAGGCTGTCCTCACTGTCTGTGAGTACTTCTTTCATTTTTTCTATTTCTGAACCTTGAGCCATGTGCTAAATTTGAAAACAATGTCACCAGAACATGTTTTTTAGAATAATCTGCCATATCAGAGATATTCCATGATGAAGTCTGCTAAATCAAATGTACCTCAGTGAACCCACAGGAGCATTTTGCTAAAAACAGATCTTCCTGCTTGACTATATATGTCAAGCTGAAGTTAGCTGGTGAAATGGGTGTGTGTTGAACAGAGCACACAGCACTACATATACAGGTACCTTTAGATCCTTTTGGCAAATTTGAGTGTTTCTCAAATAGACACTGGTGTAGCCATCTGTTTGATCTCTTTCTGAGTGTGTTACCCAATATTTTGGGGATAATATTCGTTTTTTTTAACGCCTGGATAAAGCTCTAACTTATAGAATTCAGATTCACACACCTTAATATGACTTTTATTCAAATTCTAAAGAATATCTTATTATTGAGATTTAGACTCAGCAGCTATCAGCAGTGAAAACATTGTCAATGTTTGCACCTATTATGTCTAAACTATAAATGTTATTGATGTTGCATGAACTCAAAAGATACTAATCCTCTACACCACCGATTCAAGTCCCATTAAACCATAATGTTATATTAGATATTTAATGCAAGAAATGAATTTAGTTTAGTGCTAATTCCTGTATCTGCTTAAAAACAGATTAGGAACTCGTCCTATCTAAATGTGGTTTTATATTTTGTCATTTAATATGTTTCCATCATTGACACTGACTTATCGTTATATTAACGCTTCAATCTAGAATTCTAATGTGCACCCTCAAAAATCCTGCAAAGCTGGAGCTTGCACAGTGCAACTATGTTCAAGCCATATTTTGAAAAGCAAGATGAACTGTAAACTGAAACATTTTCAAAAGCAAGAGTACATGTCAAAAACCCGCAAATGCTGATTTTGCCATATGGCATGACCGAACACAAGTGTAGTGATTATTTTTCATCGTCTGGTACACAGAAGAAAATAATACTGCAATTATTAGGCCTGGAAGGATGAATAGATAAAGCCCTACCTTATAATAATCAGATAATACATTTAAATTCATATTTATGTTTAAAGCTGTGCAAATGTATAAAGTAATCATCAAGTAATGTGGAAATACTGCATAACTAGTGCCATTTGTAATTATGTCTTTGGCTGGTTTTTAATCGCAATCACTTCTATGCTGTCTGCAGGTTTTATGTCTTACCTTGTCAGACATTACATTTGTTTAAATGTAGTGAAAACAGATGCAACTACAATAACGATTATCTTTTCTGTTTTAATTCTTACTATTGACTGCACCGACATTTTGCAGTTGTGGTACTTTTACCCAAGACAAGGTCCACACTCAATATGCTAACTGTTCTAGTTATTCTGTTAGTGTACAAATTAGTAGTTCTTAAAAGAGTTTACATATAACATCTTAATGTCCGGTGCTAAAAATACAACAACCCTTAATTGTCATCGTTGTTATATTTCTGAGATATATTCCTTCATCATATCGCCAGAATATAATTATGCGTCTAATATATTAATAGATGCATATTTGTTCATAAAGTAAATCTGAACAGAGGGGGTTCATGGAATTTATGTTATAAATGAAAGGGCAATGTGGCTGAATTACAAAGGTGATTGGTTTAACCCTGTGCCCTTAGATGGTCTGTTATTTTATAATATAATTCACAAAAACATTTTTCAGATGATTCGCTCACACACGGATTGTCTGTATAAACAGTACTATATCGGTTTCAGAATGTAAATGATCACATTTTAGAATTGTTTGTTTTGAATTTTGATATTTAATACAAAATGTTTTATTAGAGTAATTTTTTATTTATTTACTGGATTCTTTATTTTACCATTAACTTAACCTATAGTTCTTTATTACAGAGTTTTGGATCAGTGTTTTCAATTGCAACTAAAATTGTCTGTGTTGTGTCTGAACTCTAAATGCATCAATATGCTACATAAACTCTAGAAAATAATGAACATTTTATAATGCACTGTTAAAAGTAAAAAAAAAAAACAATATGTATGATGCTCAAACTAATTCAGGTTAGTGTTATCATGACGAACACTAAACCTGTTCAAAATATTCAATTGTGTTTTTAATGTGCATGATATAAGTATTTAGTGTTTTTTTTTCTCTTATAACTTAATACATAAGGCATTCTATACAAATGCTGTTTTAAAGTTATTGTAGAGTTTGTCTTTTCAAATTGCCAATGCTAATCATTATACTAACACACCTCTAGTCTAGATATTAAGCACACCATCAAAAATACTGCAAGACCTCAGTTTGCACAGCCAAAGGTGTTCAAGCCACACTTTAGAAACAAAAGAACAAAAAATAAAGCATGTCTTCAAATGCAATCTACAAAAACAGCAAGTGCATGTGAGCAAAGCCGCAAATGTTGATTTTGTCATATGATCATGATCTAGCATTTTATAAGAGTGTCATGACAAGGCACCACCAGGAAATATTACAGTATTTAGAAAGTTATGTTTTCATTATTATAGTATATTATTACATTCGGCCAGTAGAATGGTGCTGAATGATTCATAGGAATTAATTGATAAATAATAAATATCACTTCAGTAGATTTACACATTTGACTAGCGATGTGCTGAGGGCGATCATACTTGAGTTTTGGTTTAGAAATAGTTTATTCAGTACCAAATTTAATTTCTAGAATTAATCCATCAAATACTTGAAACTTTTTATTTATACAAGTCCTCATAATCTATTGAGGAATACTTTATTCAACACTTGTTTAATGAAGCAGTTACAGTAATACCGTAAGTTACTATAAGCCACAAAAAGTATTATAGTTAATATTAGAAACTGTTAGTGTCCACGGTAAACAAATATATAAATATGCTGTGTGCTACAAGCACCTAATTAGCATGATCTGAATAGGGATTTTTCAAAACAATGTAATTTCTTACCCCCCATTAATAGAAGATATTGCAAACATTACTTAGTTCAGGTTGAACTATTTCATTTTTACAATTTAAATAATAAACATTTTAGAGTTTAAACAAATTTATTTATTTATTTATTTTTTGACACTGTGCATTGTAAAAGCAATCTTTTACAGAATTTACATTCACTCACTTTGCAAGTTTATGTTACAAACAAATTGTTTTGCTAAGTTAAGAATTAAACAGTTGCCGTTACATTTTGTGTTAGCTTTTTTATATACATTTAATCTAAGAAAACACGTATTTATCATTATGCATCACTGTACATTTTTGGCTTTTTCTTTACTGATATGACTGCGTTTTTTCGTGAATCTGTAACAGGATTGAACGTTAAATGGTTTAGCTTTTATTTTGTTTAATTTTTTTAAATACATAACTTGCTTATGTGTATAATCAAAATCGCTATATAGAAGTTGGGTATTGGCGTCGGACTTTCAAAGTGATCTTGTCACACCCGTGTCTCCCATGTCATAGCCTTTTAGGAAATTTAGATAATGAAACATCCAAATATGACTTATGGAATGTATGTGTTTGGTACAGTATGTGTACAAGTAACATAGTTGAGTGAATGTTGAACAGATGGCTTATGGAAAAGGATAATTCATGCAAATTTATTAACATTTTCATGCAAAAGTTAAACAGGTAATGGTTATGTTTCATGATAAATTTCACAGTGTAGTTATAGTGGGCTAAAATAGGCCAAACATGCACAAGAGAAAATGCTTCAGATAAGTTCTATAGATGTTTTAATAAATCTTTCTGAATGATATATGATACACAGATTTTTGTACTGTACATCTTTTCCTTAACCTTTCATACCTATCAGTAAATCTAACAACAGCGAGATCCCTAACACCCAGTGGATCTGTGGCAGTGCTGTCATTTGAATTACATCCATTGAATTTTCTAATCAAGTGTCTTAGCATTGTTGATAAAGTTTTTTTTGAAGATCCTCAATAACATTACTAAATACTATATATAACAAGTTAAGCTTTTGGCTCATGATTTACTTAATAATATTTCCTATTTCAGTACTTAGTAATATTTTATTTTAACATCACATTCTCTTAATTTCTGTTACAGATGCAGAGGAAAATACAACTAGCAATGTAACTACTTTTACTGCTAGCCCTTCTATTTCTCCCACCTTGCCTATGGTTAAAACCACCCCCAACATTGTGAAGCTGCCAACAGCATTCGGCAGAATAAAGGTGGAATGGTTCAAAGAAAACCCGTGCCAGGGCACCATAAAATTGACCATGCATTTTAATAAAAGTATAATGCATCTGTGTGGAAATGACCACATTGTAAAAACAGAATTGGGCAATGAGTTATGTGAAGAGAGGAGATGTGGAGATTTAATTGGCTTCAAATATTCTGAGACTAAAAATGGCTATGTGATCCATCAAAACTTAACTGTAACCACTGACACAAAGTGCTCGAAAGTGTTTCTTACTTGCAAAGGTGTGTATGTGTGTATTGTGTGAAATGCTATAAAATAACCAAAAACATATATTGTACTCTGTATTTAAAGTAACCACTCCATTTTTGTTTCTTAGATAAAGATAGCAAAGAACTGGTGACCTATAAAGTTATAACAGGCTTGTTACTGACACTGATCATTGGCGTCCTTCTTAGTCGATTTGCACAGCCAACGTACATCGCTTTCCGCAAAAGATGTGAGTCACAGAAACATTAATTAGAATTTTTAACCTGAGTTTATTATTCATTTATTCAATTTGATACACAGCATTCAGGATCAACCTGGAAAAATTCTTTAGTTAATACACTTGAAACCTCTCATGTAACTGGCAATGTATCCTGGAGGTCTACAGGCAAAACAATTGTTCATGTTAATTGTCAGTGCTGACAATAATAGTGAAAATTGGTTTTTGTTAAAGCCTACATTGAATATTTAGTGAATATACTTTTTTTAACTATTTTATTTGTTTTGACATAGCAGTGCAGCCTTAACATGCAACATGTGGTTTAACTTGGCTCTGTTTGGTTTACTGCAGTTTCACAAAAGCGACAGAATCGTTGGATTGGGCCGACCCAAAGTCAGAGTGGTGAGTCATTTCTCTTTCTCTCTCTCTCTCTCTCTCTCTCTCTCTCTCCTTTCTCTCTCTCTCTCTCATTTCTCTCTCTCTTCTCTGTCTCTCCACACACACACACACACACACACACACACACACACACACACACACACACACACACACACACACACACCACACCCCGCACATGAAAATTCTTGCAGAGGTGATACCACTTATTATCTTTCACTCTTTGATTTTTATTCTTTGCTTTTTCCCAAGTGTCCTACCATAGAGGGCAGGCCAGCAATCCCAATAATAATACAATGAAGAGAACATCCTATCCTGGTAAGTGTGTACATATACACACACAAACTTTTAAAATAATAATTATAATACTTTTTTAATACTCTTTTGTATTTTGTATAGTAGCTCATGTAATGATATGCAGCAGCTAGTGTGTAACAGTGTGTAAAAGAATTTTATTATGTAGGTCTACTGCACACATGACAATAAAATTCTGCATAACGAATAAAAACATGCAATATGGGCAGGATGTGTTTAATGTACAGTGCTTCAAAATTCTAAATCTTGCTGTTTCTGCTGGGTATCCAATAAAGCATTAGTATATCAGCAGATATACTATACTAGCAAATATTTAGACATTTCCAGACATGTTTTAAAAAAAAATGGCTTATTGAGAAACTTTCTGACGAGTCATAAAGTTAAACTATAGGCAGCATAAATTTGCAAACATTTCGCAAACTGCATCCGGTACTCAATCACATCAATCATCCTGGTTCTTTAAGTGGATTTTTAATTCAGATTTCTAAATAAAACCCCTGAATTTACCGCTGTATTTCTGACCAATGCAAACTTTAATAAAGCAAAGATAACAACAGCTACAGTCAAATTCCAAATGCACACAAATCCTGGCTTTTATAGTCACACTGACAGTACAAATCAGACTGCATGCTAATAATTTTTCTATAAATTTTAATTTTCCTATCCAAATTTATTGAACCACAGTTGTTTTCAATGTATTGATGCTTGTTTGTGTGTATACAGATAACCAGTCTCACATGAAATCAAACAATTTATGTGAAGGAATCATTTAACTCCTCATTTAACTGCTAAATGGTTTCCATAAATATGTAGATTATAACATACTCAATTTATTTTTTCAGAGAATGTATCAAATTATTGTCAAATCTTACATGAAGAACAAATCATAAATGCAAGTATACCATGTCAGAAAAATTAAATGAATAGAATAATCATAATTATATATATACAGTATCTCTCTCACACACACACACACACACACACACACACACACACACACACACACACACACACACACACACACACAGTAGGATTTCAAATAAACTTTTCTGTGTTTCCAGGTTTGGAAAGACTTACGGTAAATCCCAGCAGAGAGCCTTCGTCGAACAGGAACAGTGACTACGACTCATATGGCAATTAAGCTCCTTCCGTACAGTGTAGGAGTTTGTGAAAATACTTATTTTGAAGGCTCTGATGTTTCGATGATCAACATGCTACCTTTACTAGCCAGCCTGATATTACAACTTCTAAATTATGCAGAATTCTGTCTTCTGATTGATGTGCACCAAATTGTTCTATCACTATTAAATTTAGCATTCAGAAATTTTCTACTCATTCATCTGTTTTCAAATATTTGGTTTTGGTATAATATTTATGCATATAAGTACATGTATACATTTTTGTGTATACATGTTTCTGATAAACCGGTCCCACATGGTATGCTAATGAGTATCGCTTATTTATTGGGTTTCCTTTTTTTGACCTGAGATTGATTCATGCACCTAACATAATTGTTTTTTATATGCTTGTTCTTACTCTTAGTATTCATAGTGTAAATCATCTTTTGCTGTTATATTATTTAGATTGTATCTATTTTGTTAATGCTTTACTTTCAGGTTCCTGTAACTAACATTTTGAATTTCTGTGAATTATGTAAACGATCTTTCTGATTGCATAAACAAATTATGAATGCTAGCATTAATAACCCATAAGTACTGTGGACAATGTAATTTAATGTGTGTATTGATTAATTTTTGTTTAATTGGTAATTAATTACACCTGTATTGGTAGTTTTTTTTATAATGAATACACATAAACTAGTATAAAAAAATGGTATGAGGCAATCTGTAGTTTCTGAATTGATTTCAGGACTAAATACTGTGTTTCAGCATTGTATAATCTCATTTATACCATTTTACATTGATTGAGGTGTAGGTTCATCTTGTTCACTGTGGGATTTATTTTACTCCTTGTTGGTATGAACATTGATTTATTCCGGTTACAATGTCAGTTACATGAACCTTAACATGAAGTGTTTTTACTATTTTTTTTATTTCATAAATAAAGAAAAAATGAATATCTCTTTATCTTTGTGACTAAATGATTCCCATTGTGTGAATTAGAGTGAAGGTAGATTGAAAGAAAGAGAGAGGTGGAGTGTAAGAGCAGGTGATGATGGGAGACAGGCAGAGAAGTATATGAATGCACAGCTTTGCAGCACTGTGGTTTCCTGTCAAGTTTGGACTAACTTCCTGTTTGTGTTATTTCTGTCGTTCATTCTCTCTTGCTCTAAAAATATTGCCAGTTCACAACAGTTCCTTTGTATGCTTGTTACAGAGGGCAGAATTTCACTCACTCATTCATTTTCTCTCAGTCACTTCTTTTCTATTTTTTACCCTCCCCCGCCTTTCATTCTAATAACGTTACCTTTTTTTGGGGGGGCACAATTTCCTTGATTTCATTTGATTTTTTTACATTCTTAGCTTAGATAAGTAAATTATTTTGAAAGATCTTTTCCATATACACTATATTGCCTTCACATGCAAATTAACTTGAGTAACATCTTATTCTTAATCCGTAGGGTTTATTATGATGTTGGCTCACCCTTTGCTGCTATAACGGCTTCAACTCTTCTGGAAAAGGCTTTCCACAAGGTTTAGGAATGTGTTAATGGGAATTTTTTTACCATTCTTCCAGAAGCACATTTGTGAGGTCAGACGCTGATGTTGGACGAGAAGGCCTGGATCGCAGTCTCTGCTCTAATTCATCCCAAAGGTTTTCTATTGGGTTGCGGTCAGGACTCAAGTCAAGTTCTTTCACACTAAACTCATCCATATCTCTATGGACCTTGCTTTGTGCACTGGTGCGCAGTCATGTTGAAACAGTGATGGGTCATCCCCAAACTGTTCCCATAAATTTTGGGAGCATGAAATTGTCCAAAAATGGCTTAGTATACTGAAGCATTAAGAGATCATTTTAATGAAACTAAGGGGCCGGACCCAACTCCTGAAAAACAACCCCACATCATAATCCCACCTCCACCATGAAGCTCTCTAACCACTGTTCTTGAGCTAATCCTGCTCGTGGCTGAGTTGCTGTCGTTCCCAATCGTTTTCACTTTGTTATAATGCCACTAACAGCTGACTGTGGAATATTTTGTAGCAAAGAAATTTCACGACTGAACTTATTGCGCAGGTGGCATCTTATCACGGTATCATGCTGGAATTCACTGAGCTCCTGAAAGCAGCCCATTTATTCACAAATGTTTGTAGAGGCAGTCTGCATGCCCAGGTGCCTGATTTTATACAGCTGTAACCATGGAAGTGATTGAAACACCTGAATTTAATGATTTAGATGTGTGAGTGTATTACATAGAGGTGTAATGTTTCTGTAAATGGCTTTTGGTTCAGTATGTATGTGTACCGAATGCAATTCTTTTTTACGTATGGATCATAGTCCAAATCTTTAAGCACATGTTTCTATTATTGCTATTAAAGTTGAAAACATACACAACATTGCCAGGGGTATAAAAAAGAAACTGGAGTTAGCACAGTGTCACTGTGGCTACACTCCTTCACAGAATTAAGATTTGTTTTGCGTCTGCATGTTTTGCGCTAACCCGGAAGTAGCTAAAGGCTAATGCTAGCGCAACGGATTCTTTAGCGTTTTATGTCTAGTTTTAAGAATTTCTCAGGAAGGTAAAAACCCTGACAATTCCACATATCGAGGGGGTAAATGAATGATGCATTGAAGGAATAAAGACATTTGTAGAACAGTAAATCCTATTTTTAGAAAATTAAATATTAAATGTAAAACACACACACTAAACATCTTTATTAGTAACAAACTATTATTAATATATTAAACTATTAAATAAAATGTTTCCATTCATTTAATTTTATTTATTCAATATAATTAAATGTCTATTGCATTAATTTTATTTATTCTATTTTATTTTTATAAAATATTATTTTATATATATTATTTAACCAAGCAGGCATTTTATTGTTTTAAAAATGTTAACTTTTTACAGTTAATGTTCACAAATTACTGATAGACTGTGTTAATAAAAAACGGTTATGTTTTGCATTTCTCTCCCCTAACTGTACTGAAATTGTACCAAACTATGACTTAGAAACCGAAGTATGTACCAAACTGTGAATTTTGTGTACCGTCACACCTCTATTATTATCTTTTACATATATCTTATTCACACTTACAGGCAGTTTACACTGTTGGTGCTGGAATTTTGGGATGAATAAATGTGAGGTATTATAATTATTATTCAGGTCAAGTCATTTAAACCATATATGGCTGGTGTGGTACATATTTAAAAGAATCAACATTTCTTGAATACCAAGGTGCTACACAGTACCGTAAATAAAAAAGAATTGAACAACGAAAGAATCAGACTGCATGGCACACATTAACTGCTGCACTACATTACTGCTTGAACTTTGTGCACTTAATCAATTTATCCAATCACAATTTCTATTATTCATTGATGGATAATGGAGTAAACAAAGGGAAAAATTGTTTTACAAATATGTTTTATATAATTCCAATATAATGTTTTATAATATGATTGATATTGATATAGTACATGTTTATAGTATATATAGTATATATATATACATATATACATATACTGTATATATATATATATATACAGTATATATATATATATATATATATATAGTACAGAACATGTACATGTAACAATACTGACTCAAATATAGCAACAATAAGACATTCATTGAAACAAACATTTTTCTTAACCAAAAAGCTTTGCGATGATCGGACACCTAGTAAAGACACAAGAATAAATCTATTATTGTGATCCTGCATAAAAGGCTGAACATCAATGCATTTTTTTAGAACCCCAATAAATATATGCATATCACTACACACATCACTTATATTGACCATTTTTTATTAGCCACATATTACAAATTATTTTATTTTACAACAAATATACATGCGTACTTACATAAACATACATGTCCCTTACATGATTTAAAGAAAGCAGACTCATCATCCCCGAGCAGGACAGGCACTTCTCACAGCACAAGGGTTCGGCCCACAGTTGGCTGGGCTGACTTTAGGAATAAACATGAAACATGCCACAACCACATATTTAATTAGAAATACATTCAATTCAAAATACATTCATTTATACAACATGAAATGCTTTCAAGTTATCTAAAATCTGACTAATAACCACTAACCTCATGTTGCAAGTTGTGGTGTAGGCATGAAAAAAGTGCAGTTTTTGTATGACCATTATGTTTTGATAATGTTTGAGTTTACTTACATTTCCACATGCTCTTCTCTCATATCCCATGCAATATAAAAACAACTGAAAATATATAAAAAATATATTTTATAATTAATAATAAAATCTTAATGTTATGCAAAATATGCTTAAACCAGCAAATAAAGGAAGGTCAGCTAGATAGTGATATTTAATTTAAAAAAAGATGTTGATAATAAAGGTGAAGATGGACTGTTGATGGATTTCACTGAATAGGAAACGTCACTTTGTTTTACCTCGAAACACAGGATTAACCGACGTATAAAATGATGTATTTACATCTTGCAGGTCAAATCAAGTTGATCTCTCAATCATACCCTCACAAAATTATTAGTGATGTTGGCAAGGTTTGGAAAAAAACATCACTAATGTAACGCCTTTTTGGAAAATTTGCAATGATGGCTGGCTTGTCCTTTATTATAGAAATGTACCATTAGGATTTAAACGGACATATTTTACAGTTAAAAAACATGTTTTTTAAGTTTACATACTGACCTTAAAATGGCGAACGACGAAAAGCTTAAATGAATTTCGCGGTTTCAGCAACAATCATTAAGGACCGCCTTTTGTAATTATCTACCAATCAGTGCATTAGTAGATTTGTTGCCAGGCAGAGCTCCTTACTTACCCAATTACATTAAAGGGAGACCAGAGTGAGTTATTTTAATGAATCAGGATTTTGAGTTCATAACACTTCAAATCTTTAGTTCAAGTATTTTGCAGATAAGTATGGTAAACTTATATTTTTGAGTTATAAGTAGAAAATTAAAAAATTCAAGTAGTGTTTAGTGAAGACTACCTGATTGTTAAAGTAATAAGAGCATTATGGTTTACAGCAGGGGTCACCAACATGGTGCCCACGGGCACCAGGTCGCCCGCAATGACCACGAGTCGCCCTAGACTTTTCTAAAAATAGCTTACCAAAGCGCCACTTACCAGTGAGCTGCAACAAATTTATTTTGTTGCTATTCTTTTTTAAATCTGTCACGGATAGACCAAGAGTCGGAAACCGAAATATGGTTAAACACCTTGTCTTTATTTAGTCTGAAAATATACAAGGCAAAAGCTTGAGCAGAAGTACGAACCGGGTAGCGGGAATAATTCGTAATGCGGTTAGAATCCGTAATGCGCATAGTCCAGGGATGGTCGCCAATGTGAACCATTAAAGGCAAACCTATCTTGAGGGCTTCCTCCAAAGCGGAGCCAGGAGCATGGAAGTACGGGGAATACTAGTGATAGGAAGTTCGGTACATCTCTCATGGCAAAGAGTAGATCTGACGTTAAGTGAGATGGAATCGGGAGCTTATAAAGGGCAAAGGTAATGGGAAACAGGTGTGGGTGATTAGAGCAGGGAGAGGCTGAGTGAGAGATAGAGCCTTGGAGGGAGACGTGGCTGGTTGTTCCCTGACAAAATCACACTTGCATTGATGTGAATTTAAAAATGACTATTAAAATGTAGATGACTAGATATAGATAAATATCATTGAATATTAATAATAACATAAAATTAAAGGTTGAGCAAATTGAGCAAATTTGTTATTTCAGAAGTGTGTATTAAACTGGTAGCCATTCACATTAATCGGTACCCAAGAAGTAGCTCTCAGTTTCAAAAAGGTTGGTGACCCCTGGTTTACAGTGTACATTATCTTATGTTTTCCAGCTTTAAATTATTAATCTGAATTTACATATTGCAATTATAATAGTTTTTATATGTATCTATAAATGCAGTAATTTTATTCTGGAAAAAAAGGTATATATAAGAAATAATTTGTTTCAGTTAGTGTAAGAGAGGGCGAGTGGGTGGTTGAATAAGTGCCATCTCTCTTCATCATCCTCAGGTCAGACAAGCAGATTATCTGTGTAGTTTGAATGAGGTTGCAGCAGAGAACAATGAAATCTGACAACAGATTACACAAGGAGATTAGAAGAGCAAATAAATTCCTCCACATCCATCCATCTATCATTCAAATATGAGTTATGTGCGTGAAATATTTGTATCTTCTTATGCTTTCATTGTTTAGTTTAAATTTTATTTATTTATTTGCACGACGGAAGGTGGCATATACATCAAAATGCTTTGTTGTTTAGTGTGTATAAGCAGCAGACATCTGTGTTTTTCAGTGTGTTGGTGTGTGTGTGGGAGAATCGCTGCCGCCGGCATCCTGAGTGTGTGGATGCTTTGTGTGGTTTAATGCTATAGGTTTATGCTAAGCTCTTTGTCTCTAATCTTTTTTTATTCTATCACTGAGCTGAAGTGAATAAGATAATATTCTAACCTCCTTTTCGGTCACTTAAGGCCAGTGTTCTTAAAGCTACAGCATATGAAGTAAGATGAAACTGAATTAGCATTTATATAGATTATTACGTAAAACAAAACATCAATATTACTACAAGTGTAATAAAAAAAACTACTTATTCCTAAAAAAGCATCATAAAAGTTATTTATGTTTATGTCAGGCTATATCAATCGAGCTTATATAGGCAAAATTTTGATTCTGAAAATGAATGTGCTTGTGTGTATTGTAAATACATTGTTCATGAGATTTGACATCTATTAGATGTAGATTCATGTCAGTTGTCATAAAGGCCAATGAACAATGCACGTAGGCCTATGAACAATTCTCTTAAGAACAGTATTACTGATGTAGCCAAATACTTCTCTAATCTACCCAAACTTGTAATTATGAGCTTTTCTAGGGAAGATTGAGTAAAAGAGATTGAGTAGTGTAATTAAATTTAAATTGTCTATTTCTGTTCATTTATAGTGGTAGAAAATTAGTGTGCAGACACATTTGTTGTTGTTATTTTTTTTTTTGTATCTTTATTTAAACTTCAATATTTACAAACCAATGCCATAAATCTGTACTTGTAAATGTGAAAAAGACATAAGTAGGTAGTAATAAATAAGCATTTGTTTAAAATAAATAAATATTTAGACACCACAAATGAATAACTTCAGTACCTTGTTGCACAGACATCATTGGTAGTTCTGCTTCGATTTTTAATTCACTTTTGGAAACATGGTTCAGTTTTGCTCCAATTCCATCTGGATTACATAGGTCCCTCTGATAGGTTTGAAGCTTCATCAGATAATTGCTAAAGTGTTGTTTTTGATTCATCTGACTAAAGTATATATGCCAAAAGAGTCCTGAGTTGTCTAAATGCGTTTAGCCATGCATCGCTGTGCTTCTGTTTCAGCAGAGGAGTTTTGCATGGGTTGTAGGTAAAGAGCTGATTAGCGTGCAGTTTAATGCGTATTGTGTTCAGTTTGTTTTGTTGTTCCTGCTGTTTTCAGGTGGTCCAGCAACTCTTTTCAAATTACTGCTGGCTTTGTAATCATTAGTCAGCATTGCTTTTCCATGAACTTTACACATAAATATGATTGCAGTTACAATGAAGTACAATTGCAACGGGAACATATAAAACCTTTGTTATGGCTCTGTAGCTTTTTCCATTTGGGTTTCTTAATAATATTGAACCTGAGAATTTCGGGAGGCTCCTTTTACCATGGATGCTGTTTTTTGCATAAAATCTTCCCAACTAAAAGAAACAGCCTTATAGAAAGACATCAGATGCCCTAGAACTGTGCTTATATTTACAAATACAAATTTATATTTAGATCAAATATATCTCATTTAAAATTGAAGTAAATATGCAGTGTACACTGGGAAAAAAATGAATAACAAAAATTAAACATTAACATGATGAAAATATGCTTTTTTGTTTTACTAAATGTGTCATCACTTTGGAGGAGCCACCATTTCAAACAGACAAGAAAAAGATGAAAAAAGGGAGGGATGATACTGAACAGAGACAAAGAGAGAGGGGATTATTTATCATTTTAAATAAATAAATCTGTATTGTCCTGGTAAGAGAGGGCTTAAAAGAGAGAGAGAGAGAGAGAGAGAGAGAGAGAGAGAGAGAGAGAGAGAACAAGCAAAAGAAAGGGAGTGAGAGAGAAATAGAATCATTAGAAGACAACAATACAATGGCTGGAGATAATTGAAAATTATGAAGACAAAAGACAAAAGCTTAAACAAAACAAATGGAGAGAACTGATTTCAATATAATTTTCAACAAATGTGGACATTTTGGACGTACTGGCAATAATAAGTAGTACAACAAGTAAGAAATACTGGTAATAACAAGTAGTTGTACAATTCAGTATTATAGTACGAGAATTCGTCAAGAGGCCTAAACTCCATAGTCTGTTTTACATCTGGGCAATACCAAACAAATGAGGTAAGAAAATAAATTCATTCTTAATTACCAAAAAAGTTGACAATAATTGGCCACATTTGGTTAGTTGGTTCGGATTGGGATAATTTTTTTTATGTTGTTTTAGGGATGAAGTAATTGTTGTTCTCAGAATTTTTGCAGCGCTATGTGAATCTTTGACGATGAAACTAATAATCCTCTCCTGCTTTGTGATGCTCTGTAAGTTGAAAACATTTTATTTGCACAAAACAGCAACATTTTCTTCCACTAATATTGTGCTTGTTAGCTTATGTCTGTGTACCATGTTTTCCATTCACATAGGTTTTAGACATTGAATTTACTATACTGTGTTTGAGACACTTCTGTTTGCCATAATATTCCTTAAGGCAATTGATATATTACATGCATATATATTTTCGGGTCTAGTATCTATCCTCCCCTATATTCACTCAAAGACTCATGAGAGGCTTCCTAGCATTTGGTTCTTTAAAGCCATAATTGAGATTAATCTAAAATTATTAATATAATTTATACCAGTGGATTCCACAATCCAGAAATTCAAAGACTATTAGTACTCTAAACATAATGTATCTATAAAACCATAATAATGTGTTATATGTTTTAAATCCATGGTTATGTAGCATGCATGAAAGCATTTAGAAGATAAATCTGGTGGTGTTAGTAGCAAGATTGGACATTTTGCAGTGGAATAGAATATTCACAGAGTTTAATAAACCAAAGAGTTTAATAAACCAGTTCTTTTTTTTTATCACATCACACATGTAAACTTCAACTTTTCTGTTTTCTCCACCTCCTCAAGCACACACCCAGCCTCCACCCTCTCTCTCGCTCCCAGTCAAAATCTCTGTCCTTCCCCCATGGCACTCTCTCAATGTGTCTCAAGGTGATCTGAGCTTCATTTTTACCAACTCCAGCCCTTTCTCCTATACACAATCCTTGTTGCTCATACCTCCTGTGGGAACTGACTCTAAACCAGTCCTCCATGCTACATTTGGTCCTTATTCTGTGACTCAGGTACATTTCCAAAACTCAACTATAACTTTGTTTTAATCATTACTGGGCTTTAAGGAAGAAATAGTCCAACACGCTTTTTCTCTTATTTTACTTCTTTCTCCAGCTTGTTTCTGACCCTTTAGCTTCATTCTCTGTACCTCTAGTTGCATACCTTCTATCCAAAGAAACTGAACAAACATGGGATTCTGAGCGAGGGGAAGGTGTTACCATTAGAGTGTTGTTCCACATGAAAGGTAACTCAAGCAGAAGAACATGTGTGACTCTTCATGCTTTCAAACAGACAGAGGAGCAGAAAGCATCATGTATTACCCAGGTATTGCTAAAGAGCAGAAGCTTTATAATAATTTTGCATGCTTACATATTTCTGTATAAGCAAATCAATTTTGATTTTGATGCAGATAATAAATATTAACTTCATGACCAATTTCTCTTTAAACAAGAGTGCTTTCAGTTTACTATTTATACCATGGAGATACAAAATCCAAGCATGTTAAAAGCTCTTCTCTATCTGAGATTATATCATTAACATTGTAGTCTATCTTTGATTTCCACAGCTAAATACTTTCCTCAAATTCATGATTAGATAAGCCATAATAGAGGCTCTGCTACACAAGCCACAATGTCACTGAACCACTGAACTATTGACAGTTTGATTAAAAACATCACTAAAAATGTGTAAAGTTCTTTGGCTGATTTTGCTGAGTCTGCACCAGCTCTGTGCAATATGACTGTTAATTACACCTGCTTTAAAACATTGCAGGATTTTACTGTTATAGAGAGCATTTACAAACATTTTAATTGTGGTTTTGCAACCAATAAACATGCTGTTTTACTGCAACCCATCATGTTGCAACATCAACATATTTTGTCGGTGGTGCATATGTTTTGTATATTGCATTCTTTCATACTTGTGCTGTTTTTCTTTCCAATATCTGTTGCCCGCACCATGCTTATCGGAAGCCTCCTCTAGGATTGTGTGCAGTCACCATGACTTTACCCAAAGACTGGTTTAAGCCTGATCAGACTGTTCAACCACACCAGAGCCAAAATTTCAGACGCCATCAATACAGGCGCCGATCACGTAACCGGATTCCATCGGAGCATAACTTCCCAGCATCTCTCAGGGCCAAACATGGAATCCCCAGTGATATGATCCAGCTCTACTACTCTTCCATTGGCAGCATGACCAACAATAAAATATCACCTTCTAGATGTGTGGCAGACAAGCAGTCACAGAGAAATCTGTACTTCATTGGATCTGTGGCTCTCCCAGATAAAGAAAATAAAAATAACAAACCAATACAAGATTTTTCCTGCTCCAGTGAAGTTGAACATGAGGAACTATGGTTGAATTCAAATGTACTGATTTACTATAACAAGGGGCCTGTGCGAGCTGGACAACCAGTCGGAGTTTCATTGAATCTAAGAGCAAATTTTAGTGGAGATTTCCTCATTGTGAAGTATGATTGATTACCTTTAGAATCACACATTTTAGCTCAATCACTGAAAATTCACAGTCAATGTTGCAACGATTTTCTTTTTTGCTCAGGCTTAAACTAAAGAAAGGGTTACTGTCACTACGAGTCCACCCAAACAAAAACTCTCACATGTGGGCTGTTAAAGTGGAGAAAACATCAAGCTCCGAACATGACACAATCTCCATAATCTCTCATAGAACTGGTGCTGTTGTAGAGAGAAGTGGGTAAGGTTAAACAATTTTAATAATATAATAGAATAGATGTTTAATGATTTATGCTTGATCTTTAGCTCAGTTATTCTCAGTTAACTAAGTTTACTTAGTAAAAAAGATAGAAACAATTGATTAAACAACCCATACTTATAGTCAAACAATTTGTTTAATCTAAAATTATTACATTTATTTATTCATTTCTTTTGTCATCATCTTGCTCAGCACCTTGGTTCTGCAACTGGTGGCCTGTCTCTCAGTTGAGGGCATACAGAGCAGCTTTAGAGTTGCAATGACAGTTCCAGTAAACTGGTGGGTGGTGGACACAATGCATGATAAGCTGATTTCACCATATGGGGCAGTAACAACCTTCTTCTCCTTTACGGACAGAGAGATAGTAGGCATTGCTCCCATCACAGAGGTAAGTCACTAATGTAGCATAGACTGTAGTTAAATGCATCTAACATCCTCACTGTGGGGGCTTTCTCTCCTTATTCTTCTCTGCCAAATAATTTAGCATTTGTCTTCTATAAAACTGAGAATCCAGAGGTTGTCTTTATTTAAGGGTCTGTTCATTTGGACATACTTGTAATTTTGGGCATCATACTTAAATCTGAGTTGATTTTTGTTTTTATAAGGCTTTAAACCACTGTGCTGTTTATTCTCCATACAAAAACAGAGAAACACAATAATGAACACAGCCATCTTGTCTAGCCAACCGGTTTCTCTCCCGGTTATAGTACTGGCTGTTGGGCAGGATGGCAAAGTATTAGATATTACAGCAGCTGTAAACTGTCAATCAACTAATGAAGACATTGTCAAGGTAAAGTGATATTTCTGAAGAGCACATTACATTATAGCATATAAAAATTATTATATGTGATACTACATTTGCTGTAATGTGTATTCACTTATCTGCTGTATGTGAAATATTGCATTTGTTACAATGAAGATCTCATATTTGCAGGTATCAAGTGATTGCTCTGCTGTATATGTTGATGGAAGTGAATCTGGTGTGGGCAGTACATGTGTAGAGGTGGAGTATTCTTTGGGTATCTTCACTAGCTCTTTATGCCTGGCTGTATGGACTCCAGTAGTTCCTCTCCATATCTCTCTCTCAGATACAGTCCTAAGCCCCATTGAAGGCTGGAGCTACTACACAGACAGCAGGTATGCATCAATCCCTTAAGTAATTACAATTAATTTCGAACATTAGGACTTATATATTGTATAGAAATTGAGTTTGTTGTTTTGACTTGGGTTCTCATATTAATGAAAAAATATTTATGGTTTAATTTTCACATTTGCTTTGTTGACTTGCTAATTTGACATGTTTGTAGTAGCATGGCGACACAGTTTCTGGTTCACATCTAATCCCTGTATATATTTCCTCTGGGATCTTAGGTTCCCTCCCTCTTTCCAAAAACATGCCCATATCCAGATTGCTTTGCACCCATTGCTATCCAGATCCACTTTGACCCTGATCAGGATAAAGAGTTACTTAAGATGAAGGAATGAATAAATGAATAAATGAAAAAATTAATGACCAATGAATCTACATAGACAGTACTCTGTGACACACTCAGTTCCACAGGAAACCTCCACTGAATCCAGACAAAATTATATAAGAAAGAGGAAAGAATATATTTTGAAAATATAATAAGCATAACTAAGATTGTCTTCCTCTGTCTTATTCCTTCTCTTGGTGTCCACCCTCCACATTCTTTTTCAGATGCACTCCAGTTTATCAAAGGTCTACCATACAGGTCTTTGCACAATTTAGGGCACATTCAGCCCAGGGACTTACCTACATGCTTGGATCACCCGATTGGTTTGTAGATGTAACAGACCTGGTTCGTGATTCCCTGAGGATAGAGAACTCTTGCGTCGCAGCCCTTTATGAACAAAATTATGTCATCGGTTTAGAGCCTGGAGTTACTTCACTAAATGTTGGTATCTAAAAGTACAGGTGCTATACAACATTCTAAATTCATTACACTAATGTACTTTTGAGACCTAAGGTGTCATACAAAATCCATTTTTTTCATTATTGCGAAACACTTTCTTATTTGTTCTCAGCTGATATCTAATCAGTGGGATGGAGTTCTTGGCACGGTTGATGTCACTGTAACCTCTGAGCCTGTGGCTCCGGGTGATCTTTCTGTACATTTAGTGGGTGGTCTTGGTCTCTTGGTCGCCTCAAGCTCTTCAAATCCTTCAGTCATCACAGCAACTGTGATGTCTCATAACACACTTTATAACCATGGACAAGTAAGTGCTCATAATCTCAGATGGTAAACTTGCATTAGCAGTTACAGTCATTAGCAGAAGTTACAAATAATGTTTCAAATACTGTAATGTGTAAAGTTTACAAGTCTGAACTTTTAATGTAATTATTATTTTAAAAAAGTATTACATTAGATAAAAAAATCTTAGAAGATTATAGAGTAGAATTACCATGCACAACTACAACTACATTTTCAAAGGAAATGATATATTTCTCTCTTTTCTTTTTTTTTTACCATACTGTTTTTTCTCTCTACAACTGTAATTTTGCCCTCCAATTCCCATTCTTTCTCAGGAAGCTTCATTCAGTGTTTGGCTACAGTTTGGTGATGACACTGCTATTCTGCTCACTGCTTTTAGTGAATTCCCATTCTCTCTACATTTATCCTCGTTGGCTGAGTCTGTGGTTGCTATAACACCTGCTCCATTGCAGCGTGTCCTTGCACAAGGAGATGGTGGAGGGCCACTTGTGAAAGCAGAGCTTTTGGTCTCCACCTGTGAGCTTGTGTCAACCCAAATCAAAACGGATGAGATCAAAGAGAGAAGTGGAACTCGGAGACTGGCTAAAGGATCAGGTTGGATAAGGGTTAACCTAGATGCAGAACTCTGGCCTCTAGAAAGTGAGGATTTCAACTTTGAGATGACCAGTGCATTAGACACATTTGCAAAGTTAAACACAAGTGTGTATCACAACTCCGACCAGGAACAAGCAACCTTGAAGTCCACAAACTACGCTGATAAAACAAGCAATGACATGAATGCATGGGATGACTTGGAAAATGCAGTACTGACACCAAACCACAAAGACAATGCAGTAAATATTTCACCTGACATAGAAAATCGAGGGAGAAATACAAATCGACATTTTGTACTCGGCGTTGGGGCTGTCTTCATTTTGCTTGGTCTCTCCTTTATTTTGTTCTTTGTCAAGTTTATGCCATGTGTGGTGAGGGATCCTGGGAAAAGACAAAGTAAAGAAATGAGGAAACACATGGACAGAGTCAAATTCACCCAGGAAGAAGATAATGATAAGAAATCAGAATATTCTGGAACATGGTAAGAGATGACAGTGAAGCAGCATTGATTTTGTAAATACCTTCTTTCTGCTCTGAGATACTTTGTTTTAGATGAGAAAACATTTCAGCTGTGAATTAAAATATTATATAGTAAAATATCGTCTTGTCAGCAGTTTAACAAAAATACCAAACAATCTATCATCTTTCACCATTTTATAAAATACCACAAGTATTTTATTGTTTTGTGGGCTAATTTCATTATATATTTGACATTTTCGTGTATAATAATTACAAAAGAGAATTAGCTGCTTAGTAAACATATTTCCTGGAACTAATTAAAAATTATTGTATTATCTTGCAGTTTGTTATTTTTAGCGCTTTAAAGCGTTATTTTTTGTCAGTTTGTTTACACTCTGTAGGACTCATTTGACACAGACACATTTGACACCATATAAAATATATTCCGTGAAGTTTGGAGCCAGCCTTCTTTCTCTGCATTCGATAATTCCTAGCTAGCTTGTATTTATTTATTGTATTATACAAGGAGTATATAATATTTACATTTTTATTTTTGCAAAAAAAGCTTTCAGGTAAAACAGTGAATTGTTCTAATGTGCATTTAAACAACTTTATACTACTTAGATTAGTTTTAATATTAAAACGTCTGCCTTCGCTTTAAGTCTCCCTGGTGGTCTAGTGGTTAGGATTCGGCGCTCTCACCGCCGCGGCCCGGGTTCGATTCCCGGTCAGGGAACGAATATTTTGATTTATTTTTTATTGCGTTAATCGACAAAAAAAAACACACACACTGTTCCTGTTCAGGTGCTTGCGTTTAAATTAGAATTTATATAAAACAAACGTTTAACTTGGTTAAACCAAGTCTTAAACACGACATCTTAGAGACATAAGACATCTGCATCAGGCAAGCTGCCGACAGCAGAGTGGCGCAGCGGAAGCGTGCTGGGCCCATAACCCAGAGGTCGATGGATCGAAACCATCCTCTGCTAAGACTTTTCATATTTTGAAATTAAATGGAATTATAAATCTATTTTCTTTGTCGGTCATTATTAATCTAGATAATGCAATTAAACAATATTTTTAATTGTGACACTCTAAATTGATGAAAGCGCATTTATATATACAGTGTATATATAATATATAATATAATATATATCTAGATTTGTGCTTGTCTGCTAGACCCAACTACACTTGAAATCAGGAATGGCTGTTCCTCAGCTGGTTCGTTATTAAAAAGATATGAACGAACATTACTTTAAACGTGTTTGAAGCATTTGCATGAACCAGCAGTAGCTGGAGCGCCTACTTTAACATCTGCTGGTCTAAAAAAATTACTGCGCCCAACGTGGGGCTCGAACCCACGACCCTGAGATTAAGAGTCTCATGCTCTACCGACTGAGCTAGCCGGGCTGTGAGTCCTCGCGTTTATCTCGAGGAATTTTACGTTAAAGTGAATTACTAAGTGACGTATAGAAAAGAGTGCAGGGTGGAGAAGAGTGACGGGAGTGATTTTGATAGAAGAGTTTCTGCAAGAATAAAAGGGAAAGTTTATAGGACTGTGGTGAGACCTGCGATGTTGTATGGTTTAGAGACAGTGGCATTGAGGTAGCAGAGCTAAAGTTATTTAGGTTTTCATTGGGGGTGACGACGATGGACAGGATTAGAAATGAGTTTATTAGAGGGACACAACGTTTTGAAGACAAAATGAGAGACAGTTTGGACATGTGCATAGAAGGGATATATCAGTAGGAGAATGCTAAGGATGGAGCCACCTGGAATGAGGAAAAGAGGAAGATCAAGAAGGAGGTTAATAGATGTGGTGAAGGAAGACATGCAGGTAGTTGGTTTGAATGAGACAGATGTAGAGGACAGGAGAGTAATGACACGGATGATCCGCTGTGGCGACCCCTAACGGGAGCAGCCGAAATGAGAAGTTACCAAGGGCTTACACACGAGACTCCTTTTAGAATACACTGTGACCAAAAGATTGTAAATATCTGATCACACCCTGATGTGGTTCCTCCCCAAACTGTTTCCAAACACACACTGAAGTGAAGTTCATGCGCCTCAACAGTATCAGCAAATTCATGTGACCAAGTTATGAGTATATATTTGTGTAGAACTGAACCACAAACAGATTCTGACGTAGAAAAGAATATAGATATATAAGAAAAATGAGGTAATAAAATAGAGAGCACACACCCATACACACATTTTTTATGGTTTAAGGTTTTACCTCAATAATTTATTAGCATATTTTATCTGAACAATTATTTGGATTGTCGCATAACCTGAAGCTTCACATCCTTAATTTGTATTGTCACTGCCCAAACCTTGAGATCCAAATATTATCCATATACTAAATAAGATCCATATATGAAATAATAAATAAATAAATAAATACATATATTATAATAAATAAATAAATATTATATATTCAATAATTTTTTTAAATGAAATTACATTTATTTTTCTTTCCTTGAAAATTCCAGTGCACCAGTGCAAAACTCAGTGCACCCTGTTATCATGTTTTATTTAAAACATTAACAGCAACAAAATATATATTATCATTTATTTATTTAAAATACCTTATAAATCAAGTAATATTATTGTATGCTTTTACTTTAATTTGACATGGTGAAGCCTGTCTGATTGATACTAATTCTACAACAAAATACACAATTCTAAAATATTTTTATGGGCCATAATAAAGATTGATGAAAACTGATAAATCTTAAGACAATGTTCTTATACTTGTGAGGTCCTAAGTGCACCATACATCGATGAGAACTTCTCCAGCATGACAATTCTCCTGTGCAGAAAGCAAGCTTGATGAAGACATGTTTCGTGATGAATGGAGTAGAAGTTCAATTTATTTTTAAATTCAATTCTGTTTAACAAATGCCTCCAACATTTAATGTGATCTTATGCATTTCGGTATTTTACAATGAGCCAGCCATACACTGAATTTCATGGTACATTGCTATCATTGTTTTCTCAATTCATCAGATGAACAAGTTCCTGTGTTGAATTAAAATTAAGCACTTTTCATCCATTCCTGGTTCGAACATATTGCTTTGTTTTTGTCCGCAGAAACATTCACGAGGTAGAATGGCGTTTGCAAAAGTTTTGAAATCTTAAAACAAATCAAGTGTACAGTTAACGATTAAGGCACTAAACCAATATAAAGGAAAGCACCATGTGTCTCTTACAACTTTAAACTCTTTACACCCTCACTCATCCACACTAGAGGTAGGCAAAAGGGCAAAAATGTCACGATACCTGCATTACACCCTATCATTTTGTCAAGGATCTGCTAACAAATAAGGCCAACACAAAATACTATATTTTCACGGATTTTTCTCTGAAGCATTTTATGACAGAAAAAGATGTGGGATAACACAACTGTCAAGAGTAACACAGGATTATAAAAGCATTGACATAATAATTGAGACAAAACGTGTATCGTAATGTTATTAAATCAGGTTATCAGTACAACTTTGCCATATTGCCCAACCCTAATCCATTCTGCAGTTATAATCAGTGTCCTTAAATACTTAGTCACTGTCTAATACTTGATCTATCTGATTCCACTAATCCAACACATTTTATTATTTTTTTTACCAAGAACACAGTGTGTGAATATCAGTTCGTTCTCAGCGGGATTGATTGTATTGGATCCTTATACTGCCCCACAGGAAGCTGACTGCTGATGTGTCCTGAGATTGCAGATCCAGGCAAAACGTTTCCCACAGCGATTACACACAAATGGTTTCTCTCCAGTATGAACTCTTTGATGCTTTTTCAGGTTTCCTGCTTCTGTAAAGAGCTTACCACAGGTTTCACACTTGAAAGGCTTCTCTCCAGTGTGGATGCGTTGATGAGCCTCTAAGTTAGACTGCCCAGTAAAAGCCTTTCCACAGTACCTGCAGATATAACTTTTCCTCTTGCCTTTCTCCATGCGCCTCGAAAGCTGTAGCCCAGCGAGGGAAACCCCAGGATGTGGCAGGTTCGGAATAGCCTGAGTGAGATTTGCTTGGTTTGTTGCATCTAAACGAGTCCTGTTAAAGTGACTGAACTGCTGATTATGAGCTTGGCTTGAAGCAGTGACCGTGCTCCAATCTGCCTCGACACTATGAAGTCCTCTACCATCCTGAAGCCTGTTTGATGCAGCCCCTTTTTGCCTACCACTAACAGACACGGGTCCTGGCTGCACCAGAACACAGTCCTGGTCTTGCTCTACTTCCACTATATAAGAACAAGATGGCTGAGTGTCAGAGGGGCTATTTGCAGCCCATCGTGGGAAAGAACTTTCCAGATCTTTTGTTCTCTCGTACAGTGTACTATTTGTCCCTAGCACATCGACAGACACTACTGTTTTTCTCTGAACATTCTGGTTTGAATGTGGGATATTGCTGCTGTCATCTGACCCTTGGAGAAGAGACTGGGAACTGGGAATATCCCACACTTTGACGTCTCTCTGAGGAAGAACTGGATCATGTGAACACAGAGTACCAACAGTCTGCGAGTCTACCGCATCTGGATTACAGGAAAGATACATCAGCAATATTGCTAATTTTAAACATTTTCTGTAAAACAAGATGTCCTTTCTAGCCCCATGAAACAAAAAATAAAGAAATCAGTACTAAAGGTTTATATGTCAGTACCAAAATAACTACATAACCATTTTTTTTTCTATTATTATACAGATATCTTACTCACTTTGTACAGTCAGCTGCATGTCTGTTGACTGACTTGAAGTTCCCTGTTGTTCTTCTTGAAGTCTACTTTCACCCTTCACAATGGATGACTCGTGAGACTGAAAACAAAAAAATTATCTTTCTTTCTCTTAGCCAATAGCACATTTAGCATTATGTCTATCTTCTACGTGTGAGGAATAGTACAGAACTCTGATACTAGAGCAAGACCGACAGCTATATTGTGATTTTATCACTGTATTATCCACACTGACCGCCTGCACATGGAGAGCTAATGTGATCTGCGCAGGTGAGGAAGAGGCTCCGTTTCCACATATGTCTGTGCTGGACTCCACAAATCCTGATCAGCAGACAAAACGTACATTATTTTACATTACAACAGAGTTAGAAGGATTCATTTAATATTTTATTTATAGACATTGAGTGTAGATATAGACATTGGTAGTGAGTGTGCAAGGCTTTCATTTTTCATAAGTAACAAAATGAGTAAACAAAAATAATGGTGAAAACCCCAAAAATATATATCAGGTGATTATATAATAATTATTCTATAATTCCCACATTTAAGCATGTTCATACTAATAATTCTATTAGGTAATAATATATTCTTAAAGAAGCAACACTAATAAAATAAATTTTTTGAGTGCTAGTTTGGTAATTAGAAGATAGCTTATAGCTTTAAATAACTGTTACATAAATATTTACACAAAGATCAATAATCACTGGTAAATAGATGGCAAACATTGTAGTGTGTGCTTCTGACCCCTTAGATACTCCACTGTTAAAAAATATGAATGAAAGTTACTTTCAACATGAAGCACTTTTAGCGCCTACTTTGACATCTGAAGGTCTAAAAATACTACCGCGCCCAACGTGGGGCTCGAACCCACGACCCTGAGATTAAGAGTCTCATGCTCTACCGACTGAGCTAGCCGGGCTGTGAGTCAGCTTAGTGTGAAACATTGTAGTGTGTGTTTCTGACCCCTTAGCTGGTCCATTGTTGAAAAATATAAACGTAAGTCACTTTCAACATGTTTGAAGCATTTGCCTAAACTAGCTTTAGCTGGAGCACCTATTTTTACACCTGAAGGTCTAAAAACATTACTGCGCCCAACGTGGGGCTCGAACCCACGACCCTGAGATTAAGAGTCTCATGCTCTACCGACTGAGCTAGCCGGGCTGAGAGCTGGGGTAGTGTGAAACAGTGTGTGTGTGTGTGTGTGTGTGTTTGAGAAACAGTGCACGTGTGTGAAACTGTGTGTGCGTGTGTGTGTGTGTGTGTTAGGTGGAGTGGGGTATTGTTTATAATTAGAACATGTTATCTAGAATCTGAAAGAGACTCATGCAAAACTTTGCCAAAGGATCTGACTCACTTCTATCGGTCCAATGAGTATACGGGCTAGTACTATTTATAAATAATCTTCTAAAACCACTAAACCACCCAAAAGCATCAGTAATACCCATGCTTTAAAAAAAATAAATATTTATTTCTTTTTAAACCTCACGTACAGCTTCACCTAACAGCCCAAACAATCCTGTCTACCTTGATATCAGTACGTCTCATAGGGCTTTTAGGTCAAACTACACAATAGGTTTTCACTTTTATTCATTAATGAACTAAATCAGGCACATAACCAGAACTAACCCTTAAGTGATTGAGTCTGGCCTATTTACTATATTTCATCGTTTCTCCTCACTCGCCTTGACTCACCGTCTTGCAGGGTCATGCCCCCATGTGACTGGCTTTCTTGATCCTCCAGCTCTGAATGCTCTTCTTTGATGAACAGCACATCTGGCTCTTCATCATCTGTCTTTTGGCACTACAGTGCAGACATACACACAAACACACACACAAAGACTGAGCATTACCACAGAAGCCTGATGTTACATGCACAATCAATGCAACAGCCTATTAACTAGGTGTCGGTGTGTGTTTGCTTAGTGCCATGGTGTAATGCATTTGGAAAAATTTCGGCTCTCAGAGACACATTATAATAGAATTTTGTTGCATGTTCCAAATGTAATTACTGTGTAGGAAAAAACTCTCGACATGCTAGTTAACATTAGGTTCATACGTCAGATTAGTGTGCCAATGCACATTTTGGAAACAACTGAAAAGAAACACACACTACAATAACCACATGCATGTGTAATTCACCAGTATGTATTTTATAGCACACATCTAGTATTTACACCCGAGTCAGGTTTAGACTAGCAGTCTACTGTGGACTAATTAAAGATTACAGAGTGGAAGGTTAATATTTTATGGCTTTGTTGTGTGGACAGGTATGCAGTTTAATGTGCAATCCATTTATTTTTGCTTAACACTCATCTTTCTATTCACATGTGCAGTTATTGTTTCAGTATAATGCATATGGCTGCAGAAGTGTACCTAAGAGATCCAGATTAAAACACACAATAATACCCATGCTCAGAAATTTCTACAAAAGGGGCATTTTATTGAATAAAAGCCAGTGTTTACTGATCATTTTTTGCTAGTAACAAAATAGTTGTAATTTAATGTTACAAATACTTTTTTTTGGTAAAGTTTTTCTACAGATCAGATTTTCATAATTATGTAAAGCACCACAAACGCCAGTGTCGACTCTTCTTCCTGCTTCTCCTACTGGATAATCTTGAGTTTCTGCTGAATCTAATTGGGTAATATTTCTAATCCCATCATACAGGTAGCAATTTGGGAATAAAATATGTCTACAAACTAAACTAACAGTCTCCAAGGAGCAAACAAATGCATCAATTATTTTATTAGATTTATTTTTACGTTGATTTTGGAGTCACACAATTGCATAAAGCTGCCATTAAACCCACATCCTTCTGGGTATGACAGTTACTATAAATCCACATTCTGGTTACTTAGTTGAACTGAATAAATTCTTTTGAGTTCTAAAAAAAAAAAAAAAAAAAAAAAAAAAAAAATATATAAACAAAAAAATTAAAAATAAACTATGAATACCACTAAATCAAGCAGTACAAAGGAACAAAAAATATATAAACAAAAAAATTAAAAATAAACTATGAATACCACTAAATCAAGCAGTACAGACTGTAAAATAGTTGGTGGACCAAATTCAGAGCTGAAGATTTCCATTAGTATTCCAGATGTCTGTGAAAACATTTTATGAAAAGCCCACAGTTGCATGCAGCGTGATCCATCTACATGTCCATAAGTCATTTTGGTCAGTTGTTCATTGGCCCAAGGGCGAGTAGTTCCTCTGCTGTGAGCATATCAGGGTGGTATTTTTGCTGATGGGTCTTAAGGTTTCGTATCCAGGCGAATGCCTTCCCGCACTGGGTGCAGCTGTAGGGCCGTTCCCCTGTATGGACTTTCTGGTGCTTTTTCAGGTTTCCGGCTTCAGCAAAAAGCTTCCCACAGGTATTACAGCGGAATGGCTTCTCACCTGTGTGGATTCTTTGATGGATTTCCACTTTCTTGGGCCGATTGAAAGCTTTTCCACAATATTTACAAGTAAAAAGTTTTTCATTGTGACTTCGCTCTTGTCTTGCTTGTACAATTCTTGGCTGGTATAGACTAATGCCTTTTGCATGCTGCCAACTGTTCATTTCTGGTATAACTGAAGATGAAGTTGAAGCCATCACTGGAAAGTCACTGGTCAACCGTGATAGGCTGGATGAGGGCATGCTAAAATTATTAAGGTGCGCCATTCTTGCAGTGGGGTACTTTTGCAAAGTCTGGTGTATTGTCGATTTCTTATTGCTGTCCCAAACCGTGACATCATCCCCTTCCTCTGCAGACTCAACTTCTATGATCTCTGGTTTCTGCTGGAGATGCTCAGGTTGGCTCTCAGTTTTACTGTCACTCATCATGTAAGAACAAGATGGCTGATGTGGGTCCGCATCGTCACACCCTTGCATAAATAGCTCCCCCAAAGGAGCGCAATCCCCACTTACACCAAACTCTGCCTGCCCCTTTCCTCCCAAGGGTTCCTGGGATAACCCCTCAGCGTTCTCAAACTGTGGCTCAGATTTAAGCACTTTGTCAGATCCACTGACCTCCAAAGCCTCGTGTCGTGTCCTGGAGTTCTGACCATCCACTTTATCCACTTGAGCACCACCATAATCTGCATCCACACCCTCACACACAGGTTCTGCCACTCCTACAAAAAATAGAAGGACAGAATTAATTATGCACGTTTCTGTGTAATGGTTTTTAAATATTATGCAATGTTTTATTTACACTTTCTTTATGGCTTTTATTGGCTTTATTCCTTCTGCAACACTGCAAACCTTTTTGACAGAATACACTGACATTAAATTGTAAATACATATTATTTATATTTATTAATAAAATAACATTTTAATGTATATACTCACCATCTTCTCTAATAAATAGTTGCTGCTGTGTGTGGCCATCATCAGATGTTTCAGCCTTTACAAGTAGAGCATTTGATCTGGTCTGGCTGGAGTCTTCATGCTTTTGAGAGAAAGCACACCAGATGATGATTTACAAAGTATCATAAAGAGATAAGTTTTATGTATGTAATCCGTTATCATCATCTGCTGATGATGAATTAAATCATATGAAGGTGTATATTAATAATCCAAATTTTTTTTTGCTGTAGCAACTCATGACTAAGTAATCAGTTTGTCAGCTCGTTATGTAGGTCACAATACTTTCGCTTACCCCATTCTCATCATGTTTGATGACTGGATGGCCAATCGACACATCTGCATTAGAAGGTTCCCCATCTCTCCAAACATCTTCATTTAACTGCCTCCCATAGAGTTCATCTTGATTTGGAAAAATGTCTTGGAACAGAAAAGCAAATGCAACAGGATGTAATGAACAGTCAAATCTAATGTGCGATTACATGGAAGAACACACATGCAAATGGATTTACAGATTTGCAAATTCGTATAGCGCAGCGCTGCTGAATTCTCCAATCTGATTCACTAGAAAGTGTTGAGGACTTTTTTATTAATATTAATGGCAGGTCCACTTTATCAAATCACAGGTTTATATGAATTATTACTGTATTACAGTTTCTGTAGCAACGACGTGAACGGCAAACGATATACGTAAAACGCAAATAGAAACAAATCCTTATTAACATGACTGAAGTGAAGCTGCTAATGAAACGTTTATTTAACATTTACGAAACACGTTTCAGGAGGAAGCATTTGGGGTCCAAGTATTTAAAGTTTTCAGGACAGGGGACATTTGATGAGCTGTGTTTTTAAGACACACAGAGAATAATAATAATAATAATAATACTAACAACAACAAAAAAAGAATTAGCTTGAGAGAAAATATGACCTAAAGAAGAGATTGAGAAAGGGTAAAATCTAAAATAAATAGATTGAAAGAGAATATAATCTCAACAAAAAAAAAAAAAAAAAAAACATGGGATAGGTAAGAGATGTACTGTCTATTGCAATTATAAAGATGTGAAACGTGTGCGTTCCGCAGTTTTAAGAACAACTATAAACAAACAAAAACAAATCACTCAAATCTAATAATAAAAAATAAAAACAGAATCACGGTAAAAAAAAATCGCGGTGGCAGAAAAGGAATAAAAGACATTATTTTCCTACAAAAGCACTCCCCGACTTGTGTTATATTTTAGGTGGAGATATCGGTAAGAAACCGTGGAAATATCGCGGTACGTACCAGCGACAGGAGCTCGGTATTTGTCGGAGAGATTTGCGCTCACTTGGACTCGACTGGATCGATTTCCCGAGCTTTCGCGGATTCTCCTTTCGGCGTAACCGCGGGCCATCCTCAGCTCCATCAGATGAAGTTTCCTCTTCAACGCCTTGTTTTCACGCTGGCACTGAGACATCTGCAGATTGATCACCGCGTAATCATCGTCCACCAGTTTACAGATTTCTGCCACGGCTGCGTTTGCCAGAACCTCCATGATGGAGGCTAGCTGAGTCTGAAAGGCCAGGCGATTCGACATAATGAAAGACACCGGAAACGACACACAGCCGCCGTTTCTTTCACCTACGCTAGAAATCTAACCCGTGTCGCTTTGATACTCCGTTTTCCGGTATAGAAAATCGCACCGGGGATTTGGTGGTCAAACAATGTAACAGTATTGTTGCAACACCGTCGTCTTGTTGCCGTTCCGTGGTGACGTCACGACTCCTTTCCGGCTGCCCTGTAGTAGTGACGTCGAGGTCCCTCGTGATGTCTGTCACACTACAGGAAAAGATCTCACCAAAAAGCGGATATGAACTCCATGGTAGTTGATCATACACCTTATTAATCATTATATGAAGTCATTCATGTTTAGTTCGCGCCTACTCATGGTTAAGGGGAGATCCAAAGTCTAATCCAGGAGCACTTGGTGCTCAGAGTTCCTCAGAGTTTCTGGAAAGTTACAGTGATGTCCATCATGGGCAATAAAACCATGTGTGTGTGGCAGACAATAAAATAATGATTTACCGCGGAAATCAAATCCCAGGCGATATTTTTGGAACACTTTGAACACCCAGACATGTGTCTGAACCAAAAAATTCAATTATTATCATGGTTTTATCTTTGCATTCACAAATACACCGACTTCGTGTATACACCGACTTTATCGATGAATAAATGGTGTCCCACGAGGTTTCAGGAGTTAATGTAAATAATTCCTGCTATTTTTTCATTGACCAGAGATTTGTTGCTAAGACCATTAAACATGTCATATTTGCATGTCATATTTGCATTTTTTCTTATCAATTCTATCGAAAACTCTCAAGAGCAATATTTTCAACATTGATACAAATAACAAGACTATTATTTCCGAAAGCAACTGATTATAATAGACTAGACTTACCTTTTCTTATATTTATTTGATATATATTAATTAAACAAACATTGAACACAATATTATGTCTCACACAAAACATATGTAAAATGTATGTACATTATATTTCTACATTGCTTTGGTTTTGCAGAATCTTGACACTTCTCCCCTATGATCCCGGGCCTTCCTGACTGATCAGCTTCCCAGGTTTTGAAAAACATTCTCCCAGATGTTATAGGTGATGTAGTGATCCCAAGATATAAGACTGAGTGACAGAATGCTGACTTGTTATTCAGGTTAATTAAAAATGAGAAGAAAAAAAATCCTAGGTAGGGTCAATAATTTTTCAACTTTTATTTGTCACATATACCTAACAGCACAGTGAACTTCTTTCTCTCCTTGCATATTCCAGGGATGTTAGGAAGCTTGGGTTAGCCACAATCTAGCATATAGAGAGTTAAGGACCTTGTTTAAGGGCCCAAGAGTGGCAGCTTGGTGATACCAGGGTTAAAACGCTAACTTTCCAACCAGTGACCCTGAGCCTTAAACACTTGATTCTCTCTTGATTTATCAGCACTATCAAAATTATCACTATTTACTCATCAGTCTATCCATATTTCTTTTTTTTTGGCCTAGGATTAAAGCATTTTTTTTTTTGCAAGAGGAGGAAATGTGACAAAGTGTGCCTAAAAAAAAATTATGTAATTACAATGTAATAGAAAGTTTCCAATAAAAAGACCTGAATACTTTTTACCTACAATTTCTCAACAATTTAAATATGACATGTTCAATGCTTTATAGCACAACTTTTTTTAACCACACTAATGTTTATATTTAAAAATTATAATAAAATGCTTACTTATATAAGATATAGTAAATATGAGATAAGGTGTGTCCATGTACTCAATTTTTCAACATTCAACCTATTCATATAACATTAATTTATCTGCATTCCAATACACCTGATTTGAGAAAAAAGAACGTACAAATTTAAATGTTCTAGGTTTTTATATTGATGTTCAGGGCATAGAAACTAATACTGGTTGTCTCTCGTCTTACAGAAAAGCCACGTGAACTTTACTTGTGAGTTATCTCATGCATTAATTTATTTTTAGATATTATTATTCACATGCGGTTTCCTTGAATTTCACATGATTTATACAGTATATAACCACATGTGATCCCATTGCTTTCTTGGTTAAAACATAACACCAGAGTGAGAAGGAAGTGATTCATTCGTTCTTAGTTCTAATGCACCCATAATGTATCTATAATACGTGACATCAATGTTTGTAAAGTCCAAATAAAGACATTGCAAGATCATTTATAAGATCTTTAATTAACCCCCCCCCCCTTTTTTTTTTTCCAGGCAGTTGAAAACAAAGATATCACCATCAGTCAATCAATTATACTAAACAACAATTCTCTGGTTATTGTTTAGACTGACAGAAAGTACACTTATATTTACAGTCCATACTTTCACAAACTAGAAAGGACATGTTTAAGATGCTTGACATGTTGCTTAAAAAATGAAACAGGAACATGAAATGTGAGCCTGTGGAGAAGCCAGGCTAAAGAACAAAACAACTATATAGTGCAATTAATTCGGTGTCCAGCAATAGCACATTGCAGGAACAAAGAAGAATATACACAGTAATATCATACAACAATTCATCACGAGAAGTACCTCGAGTACCGCTTTTGAAAACGTGGAAGTAGAGATTGTACACGGCTTATCTATGTCATCAACTCATGTCAGATCAAGCAGAACTAAATTGTCTTCACATCCAAGTGTACATTGTACATTGTGACATTAAATAATACATGATATGCAGTTTTGTGAGGGCATAAATAGAGTAGATTAGGATAAATTCTAATTTGTCCATTCATACCCTGATGAGTTTAATGAGTACATATTGAATGTTTTTAAATGAAATCTTTGTAGAAATTTGTTTAATCTAACCAAAAAACTGACAGTTAGAAAAGGGGCAATTTATAATATCAATTATAATATTATTAATAAATAAAACTCTATGTTTCGATCTAGACCATGTCTTTTTACTTGCCATAGATTTACATGTGTGTGTAATGAACACATTTATTAAAAAAATAACTGTACAAACTGCATACGTATAAATCATACCTAGAAGATTTGTCTCTCTGGGGGAACCTATAAAGTGTCCTTGAATCCTTATACTATTAAATAAACATTATATTCTTAAATGTGACTGTGTGGGATTGTCTACAGGAGCAGCTCTGATAGTAGTTAAAGCTGCAAGGCGAGATACTTGTACCCACTCTAATACTGTAATTTTAATACACTTTACTCTGCATCAATATTGGAACTTTAGAAAAGAAGTGTTAATCCACTACAATGCAAAGCTCCCATTAAAAAGCCTGAATATACCGATTTAATCAAAACTAATTAATCTCTGATATGCTACATACCAGGCTGGTGTCCAATCTCTCTGATTTTCTGCATTTGTGAGACCCCCGTGTATGTATCTTTAGACCAGAGGTGTGAAACTCTAAGTCTGCTGTGAGCCAAGACATTGAGAAATATGAAATACTCTTATAAATATAAGATAAATAATGGATGTGTGTGTGTGTGTGTGTATATTTATTTTACAAACATTTTATGGGGTGAGGAATACCCCTTAACCCTTAAATCTAACTGACTAGACGTTGCTGATTTATTGTCTATAATACCAGTTATAGACCTTTTTTATATACCTTTTCCTATGATTATTGCCTAGTCTTTATAAATGGCTATTACATTCAGAGCTGCCATTGCTCCTTTAAATCAGTCCAAGATCCTCAGTCATAATCTCTTGTGTTTTGCACTTGTCTTGAGACTTTGCAGATTTCTTTGGTTTAATGACTTGACTGTAGATGACTTCCTCTGGCACGTTGCATTTTGCTGTCAGCTTACTGTCTTTTTCAGCACTGGTTTGAACATCCTCCTTTGTTTTGTGAACTGCACAAACCTGAGGTAAACTGTAGATAGGTTCTTCCTTATTCTGAACCTTGCTTCCCCGTTTTTGTGCTGGGTATGGTATGAAATTTACCTCAGCATACACTGGTTCTAACTGACTTACAGTATTAAATGTTTCTGTTGATTTAGCAGGATTAGCAGATTCATATTTTGGGGGATTAAATGAAAGTTGAATAGCATCAACAGGATCAGAATACACAGGTTCTTTGTCTGCATTATAGCCATGACCCGGACTTGTGCTTCTCTTGGGTACTTGTGGTCTGACTGACTGTATGGATGTACACTCATCTAACCCAACAGCAACAACAGGATTTGAGTACACAATTTCAGGCAAGGGAATGGATTCAGCAGGTTGCCTCAGTGTTTTTTGGGAAGAGTCAGTAACAAGTGGGATGCCATCTAATTTAACTGAACCTGGAAACACAGGACTTGGGTAGCTAGAGTCAGAATAGTTGTTGCTCTGAATGTCTAGCAAGTTGCCACTGATTGGTCTTTTGGAAAATGGGGAGCTAGGTGTGAGGACAGTTCCAGTGACAGATAGACTCTTCTGTTGCTGAATGGCCAGTTCCATGTGTCGGAGAATCTCATCACCTTGCTTTGTCTCAAATATAAAGGAGCCAGGACCAGAATCACAGCGTCTGCCTGCCTCGAATGAGAAGGTTATCTGGAAAGGAGAAAATAATTAAATCAGTGCATAGGCCTATAACTTTTACTGTAATACAAAATAAACACAAAAACCTAATCTCTGATAACAAAGGCTTATTCACTTTTAGTAAAGAACATTGTCTATACTGTCAATGTGAACATACTGAGTCACTGAAATTAAGTTGGTGGTTAACTTTTCACAATTTCGAAAATTTTCGAAAAAAAAAATGATCTACTGACATTGTCTTTTCCATAACGGCGCAGTAGCTTATAGGGCCATTCCATCACTTTCTTCTTGCTGTCAGTATCCTTGAGCATAAGCATTTCTTCCCCAACCTGCAAGCAATACACTCCCTGCAAACTGCAGCGCACCGATGCCTCGGACTGCTCTACAGTCACCAGAAACTCAAACACTGAAGGTAGAAGCAGATAGACATTAAGCATTCAGTGAAACAAATCATTTCGGCTAGTGTTCATAAAGCAACAAGTTAAATAAATGCTGATAGTTTGGTTAGATTTTTAAAGCAAAACTATATTTACATGCAAGAATTTCACTAAGCTGTTTAACCGAACTGACTAATCATTAAATAAGTTAAAGTTAGAGTGTACAATGATTAATCATTCAGTGTTATTCAGTTAATTATTTAATCCTCTCTGGCTTTAATAAATATCAAGTTAAGAACAAACTAAAACTTAAAACCAACCTTCCTCTCTGGAAGCATAGATGAGATTGTCTTCCATCTGTGGTACTGGACGTGGAACATTATTACTTACTTTTTTCTGTTGAATGTAGAAACCAGAATGTCAAAGGCAAAATATAATTCAAATTAAGACAGTTTCAACAAAAATACAACTTCCTGTATGTTTAGTTGGTATATTTGAGCAATTACCTGAAAGGCAATTTCACATATTTTATCCACCCACTCTCCACAGCCCTCTTTCTCTACAGCAAACACCAGTCTCCTTTCATCTGTGGCTACACAAAGAGCAGCCATGTTGTCCCCAGGCAGGGCCTCTGCATGTGGAGGGAGTCGAACAACGCTGATACAGTCAGCTAATCTTATAATCTTGCGATCGGGTTGCTTCCGGACAATGACTGGCGACCGTTCTGGACCTGTTTCTGTTAGCTCCAATCGAGCCACACCATTCCGGCTGTTTGGGTAAAGGTTTAGCCAGTACTTCTTCCATTTCTGATAAAGGAAATCAGGAGTTAGGAATACAAATAGAAACACACACAGGAACATGTTTTAGAAAAAAAAAAGAAGAACTAATAGTTTTGGCAACATGATAGATGCAATATGCTTGTTAATCAGAGTTCACGTTGGCACTCTGGCAGCAAAATTATGCCCGTCACAGCTTCTCTTTTTAGGAAGTCAGATAAAATATAACACTTTATTCTTCCCAAAATAGAAATGTAGTGTGACAAACATATGAGCATAAAACAAATAATTGAAGACATAATTATACAAATAAAGACTTAATATATACTTAAATGTGATTATATTCCTGCTTAGCTCAGTTTTTTTTGCCCTATAGAGTGCCATCTGTCCTACACAGTTTAGTGTTATGTTTGAAGACACTCACATTTAAAGGTAAAACTAAAATATTGAATATTTTTCAACGCTGTAGTCTCTGTTTTCATGTGTGTCTGTTTGGGGTTGGGTTCTTGGAACATCACATCATAAAAGTGCGTGAAACTGCATCACCCAAAAATGCCTTACATTGCGAAACAACCTGAGATGCTCGTTCTGTCTTGACATGTAGAAACCCAGCCCACTACACCTTTTTCATACCAGCATATAACTTACTATTCCTTCACAGCCTTTAAGCCTTTTGCCACAGCAAAGACTTGCCCAGACATATGTGAAAAATGAAACTCAAATCAGTTTATAAACAGCAGCACAGATTTATTCATTCTTGGGTGGGTAACTGATTGGAGTAATAATGATACGATAATTAGAAAAAGAATCTGAGTAGGTTTTTTTTTCTTGTTACAAATAGATAGCTTATGTATAGAGATTCTGTACAATTATAGAACATTAGTAATAATTCACGACAGGCCTCTAGATCTAGTTCCTATATATATAATTTGGTACTCAGACCTACTTTGAAAAGTTATTAAAGTGCTAAAACAGGAAGAAAACCCATACAAGTGTTTTAAAGACTTACCTCTGAATTTTTTTGGTGTTGTAAATAAACCTCCCCTCTTTTTGCATGGGTGTCCATATTCTGTTCAAGTCAGGGTGATTTAAGTCCAGGGGATCCGAGTTGGTCTAAGCATGAAGATGAAACTCTTCTTTCTGTTCTCTAAATAGGAACATTTGCTCCGCCTTTACAAGAAACTTTTATTTCGCCCAACCCTTCACCTAACGACAATACCCAAACACAATACACATCCGACTCAACCGATTATCGAATATGACGTCACTGCAAATCATCACGTAACAATTTTCCTGTCGGATTGCATAAACCACATGCTGCATTTCAAGTACATATTTGGAGTTACATTTTCGGATGTATTAAAGCCAATCCTTTTGAAAATATACTACTAGTAGAGAAAGCAGGTTTAGGGAAAACAAAGGTATGAAAACAACACACACACACACACACACACACACACACACACACACACACACATTTCTTGGGGAGGAAGGCATGGCCCAAAACAATAGAACAAATGTCATACCAAATAAAATATTATTTTAACCTGGCTGAATTATAAGGGCACACAGCTTTAGCTTATACCTTCAATATTAGCCTGATAAAGAAGACGTTTATCCAAACCCACTTGCTGCTATAGCAAATGAACAGGGTTTAAGATTAGTTTTAGTTGTGCTATCCGACAAAAATGGACAATTATCTGTACTTGTTTAACAAGTCTCAATTAAATCCGTTTTCCTAAATCAAATGTCAGTATGAATATTGGTATAAAGAAAGCTAAAAGGCAACAGATATCATATTGAAATACTGTAAATGGAAATGTCAGTATGAATGTTGGCATAAGAAAAGCTAAAATGTAACTTTTAGTGCCTTGTAAACTTTTTCAATCTTACCAGGTTAATTATAAAACGATTATACATTTAAGACAGTAATGAATAAGCGTGAGGAATGAGACGGCATTGAACAGAAGATGAACAGCATGAAAAGAATGAACAGAAGATTTAAGTTGTGCATTATCACCATGAGAGTTTTAGCAAGTTCTTCTATATAATTGTTTTCTCTTATGCAATAATTTAAACAATAAGCCACAATAAATGGTCCATCAATACAGGGTCCGTAACAAGGAAAGCCCAGCAGCATCTCTACTTCATGAGAAAGCTGAGGAAGGCACTGCTTCCACCTCACATCCTCACAACCTTCTACCGAGGGACCATAGAAATCATCCTGAGCAACTGCATCATTGCCTGGTTTGAGAATTGCACCTTCTCGGATCGCAAAACCCTAAAGCGGATAGTGAGGACGTCTGAGATGATCATAAGGGTCTCTCTTCCTTCAGTCATGGACGTTTACAAAAAATGATGCATCCGTAAAGCAGCATTGTGGCTGACACACACACTTTATTCTAATGTCCTCTGGAAAGAGGTACAGAAGCATTCAGGCCCTCACATCCAGACTGTATAAGTTTTTTTCTTAAGACCATTAGACTCCTTCACATGAAAAAACTGGACTGAGACACACATACAATCAATCAATCATCCTCGTCTTTTTTTTTTTTTGCACTAAATGTTGCACATGTGCACTGTGTTGTTAGTTTAGAGTTCTGTGTATTTGTATGTTACTTTTGTTAATTGATGTAGCACCTTGATTGTGATGAAACGCTGCTTCATGTCACGGTGTAATGCACTGTATATATTTGAAATGACAATTAAGCCTACTTGATTTGAAATACCCAGTATACTTAATCATTACAAAGTGGTATGTATTGAAACCTCGGGCAAAACACATCAAAAAGAGGGAAGCCACTCTTTATTTCATTATACTTTTTTTTTTCTTCATTTTTGTAAATGCAATTCGCACAGTGAAAGGACTTCAATTAAAGAAGAAAAAATAAACACATTAGAAATCCTTTACAGGAAGTCAGCTGCCATCAGCTCCAAACACTTTTTACTGGTCCACCCGGAAATGATCCATTTTGCTGTGTCAATCCTTCACCCCAGCCCATTCCCCTCCCACTCTAATGACACATTTCCTCCCTTAAAAAAAAAAAAAAAAAAAAAATTTTAAAGGCGGGAACAAAATTTGAAGAATTTTTAAACAGTGTCCAGGGACAAACTGGTAGTCACTATCACAATAGTGGAAATAACATAGTTGCCTCTCAGAAAAGCTAGTCACAAACTGAAGCGGTCCACTAGGAGCATTACTTGGATTTCCCAGCCCACCCCAATCTCCCACCCAGGGTACACATGAAGACAAATAAAAATAAAAAGCTTATAGAAGAGCATCAAACCCCCCACCCAACCAACCCCCCACACACACACACATCAAATTTAATTGAGGCATGAGGTGGGTGTGACTGCTGACCATCAGCAGTCACATAAGAGTCTATATATGAGGGAGCCCAGTTGATCCCTAGTATTTTACTCCTGGCACAAACTCCTTCGCCTCGGGGTTCAAACTGCTTTTGCGCTGGAAAACAAAAACAAAACAGAAATGAGAGATGTTTGAACACGATATAAAATTTGTGTTATACAATACATTTTATTATTTTGACTCAAGAATTTTCTTGTAGTCTTCTATTGTTCAATGAATATGTAGCACCAACACTATTTTTAAAGAGAAATTAACAGGGTTATTATATTTTTATATATATATATATATATTATATATATATAAAAATACCAAGCACTGGTACATAGTGATTAAAACTATGAATCCAACTTAATCATAAACATAGTTTCATGGAAGAGTTGTAGGAAAAAGCATAAGAAGATGTGGGATGACGAGACGCTTCACAATTTAGACATTTTAGTGTGAAACAATTCACATTTCATGATTATGTCAAGTCAATATGTCTGCACTCAATTTGTGGGAAAACATTATCTTGTATGAAAAATGTGACCAGAGAGTATTGTCAAGAAACTTACTGCAATGTCTTCCGCATTCGAGTCATTGACTGACAGCCCACTGAACTGCTGCTGAATGTGTCCAACTCCAGGAAGGTCTCGTGAGGGAATGAACCAATCTTGATCTTCCTCTTCTAGCATTTCTTGGAAACAGCGCTCCAAAAACTCCTGCTCCAAAAGCTCTTCCTCCACCTGTGTGAATTTAAGATGAACTACGATTTCTCTTATATTGTGATTAGGTTTTTACTTTGTGCCTACAGTTTTAAAAGCAGAACTTTCTGTAAATGTTTTTAATCCATCCATACCTATAAACGTCAGAGCACTTTCAGACAAATTACACTAACCTGCCTGTTGTACTCCTCCTCGTTCTCCATCCACATGTACTCCGCAAAGGGGTTGGCTTCTACTTCCTTGTGTCCATTTAACATGCTGTCTTCTTTCCCAGGGCCACTGCTGCCCCCTGGTGTCTTTGCTACCTCAGGACTGTTTATATCTGCAGGTTCTGTAACAAATAAAGAAATATAACAAATGAATATCTACATTTGAGTTTATCCTTTAAACACTCAAGGACAATATATGTTTAAAAGCTGTTGGCAAATATCTAACAGTCACTAAATGAGATTAGATTAAGCAGTATTGTTTACAAGTATAGAGCCAACAAAATGCAATTATTCTAGACACACTGCTGTATATAAATGTGACTCCTTAAAAATTCCACTAACAGCTTACTGAATGACTAAAGACCACAGGCAGTGGGGCGATTTTGACATTTTCTAAACACACTGAGGGAGCTTGTGCGATGACATTTTTCTAAAGCCTCCAGCAGTCATGTCTCTGATATTCTGCATAGCTTTTACAAAAATGCAGTGAATGGTTCAGTCACAGAGAGGATGTCTGGAGGAGACAGTATCATATTCAGTTCATTATCATACCGAAAATGAACTGTTTTGTTGGAGCGGTGATAAATCTTCTGAACTTTTCAGGAAGGTTTATTTTGTAATCTGAAAAGAACATTTAGTATTCTGACGAAATCCCACAAACCAATGCGTAATCAGTGTCTGTAAAACATAATGACCAAAACAACTATGCATATTTAATCCCGGGTGACAGGGAGGGCCAGCAAGTAATGTTTCAAATTCCACAATCTGTGGTTTAATCCTGATCTTAAGTGCCTGTAATAACTAATAGTCAAAATCACACAGATAAGGACTGGTTCGTTTTGAGTCTTTGAAAATTTCTGCCTCATATATAAATAATGGCTTGATCATTAAGGATAACCTTATCTGCTAAACTAAGCTAAATTTCTCCTAGAACTCCAAGGTGTGAGAATGTGAATGCAATGTGATAAGGGAAAAACATAATAATGAACATGAATATAAAAGTATGTGTATGTGTGTGTGTGTGTGTGTGTGTGTGTGTGTTGGGGGTGGGGGTTTATACATAGTTTAGTTTCCTTTTTTCAGGCCATTTTAAAAAGTTTCCATAAACCTGGTGGCTCTGGTCAGTCTCAGATCAGTTGATCCACTCATTTGGCTTACCATCTATTATCTCATGTTAAAGCACAGGTCAATGAGACTTTATATGACGATCACGATGGACTACAATGAACAAACAGACCAGACACAACACGTTGTTAACACGTTCACGTTCCCCCATGAGTTTACTATTAACTCTGGGGAATGCATTTGCTTTTAATAACAACTTGCCTATTAGTGATCACGTCCGAGTTGTACACGTGAAAAAACACTTGAGTTTTGCACATTTCTGGCAAAATTCGTTAAAAAACAAACGATAAACAAAGAGAATAAAACCTATGGGTTGTGTGGTGTTCACCCAAATCTCGCGAGATCACAGAGAAGGCCCGAGGTCGAAGCTAACTAGAGGAAACAAGGCCTTCTCGACGCCGTCGCGTTTCCACACGTTAAAAGCAATACTCTCCAAATATTTTATTTATTATTTTTTTTTCAGTTTACACACATAACCCGGGTGTAAAAACCCAATCTACGAACGACACTGGGCTATATTGTAAACAAACACTGCAAACCGAGCGAGCTAATGAACACTGGCTAATGTTTAGCTAACAGCTACATCCATCGTGTTTTTCAGTGACTGGGGAAAAAAAAAATCCACAGCGATGTCACCTGATAATTAAAATAGAATGGCGGATTTGTTTCATGTACTATAACTTACCAGGCATTGTTTCGACGCTTTTATCCCAGATAAATGCAACCAAAAAAAATAACTCCTGTGCTAGACTAAAATGTGCCTGTTTTCAGTAACACCGTTACCTGGCCAGCCTTCAATCCTACGTCAGGATCCTTCATGTGGAGCTGCATTTGAAACGTTAGTGTATGCGCCCCCTGGTGCCTGCCTTGCGCCAACGCACATGTATATGCGCGCAGCCACCAGGAGAGGGCGTGTGATGAGTGTGGCCATGTAGGAAAACCCTCACATGCTTGGTGGTGGAAGTTGTAGGTGTTCAAGCCCCAGCAGAGTACAGTATCACAAGCTGCCACTGTTGAGCCCTTGATCAAAGCTCTCAACCCTCTCTCCTCCAGTAGTGCTGTATTATGGCTGGTCTGACCCTGTGCCCGAAACAGTGAGGTCTACAGTGGGCGAGGCACTGGACAGCTTGAACCAGATTCACAGTTACTGTTTTGAAGGTTTTGGGGTTCTAACTGCAGCAGAGAACAGGATCACAAGCTGCCATTGTTGGGCCCTCAGTTACAGCTTATAAACCTTTCTGCTCCAGGGGTGCTGCTGTATTGTGGCTGTCCTGACCCTATGCTCTGACCAGTGAGGTCTAGAGCAGGTGAGGCACTGGACAGACAAAGCCAGATTTACACTTATATGAACCACAATAGGATTGACCAATTAAATACCAAATAACTTTGTCTGATAAGGCGACTTTATATGGGTTGCATTTAAGCAGTACCTGGGCTCTCGCAGGCCAACATCATCGCGGCAGGGATTAACGGCAGTGTTGGACAGTAACAAAGTAAATGTAACTTGTTACTGTACATAAGTAGCTTCTACAAATTTTTGCACTGAAATATTTTTATTTGAGTAGATTTTACTTTAACTTCACTACATTTTAAAGTAAAAAATATTACTTTTTACTCAACTACATTAGGCAAAATCAGTCATTCCTTTTTATTTATGAGTGGATAAAAACTCAACTGGTCAATTACTCTGTAAGCCCCAAATCCAGATAGAGTGAGCTCTTCTCTGAACTTCTTGTGATTGCTGCTAGGTGGTATCACTTTGCACGAACATACAGTTCAACATTTAGCAGAATATTTTGAGAGAAATAAATAATGAAATTAAACTCCTGACTCCAACTTGCCACAGCACCCTTGACCTTATTTGCACGTAAGGTTTCAAGTAGTTAAAAATGAGGTTTTGGCTCATGCAAATTTTAATAGATATAAATTAAAGTTTGATTCATTAATATCATTCTATTAATAGATTGTTGTGCTAAGAGTAACATTAGAGTCTTTTCACATAGACTGAGTTGATAAGTAAGAGTCTTGTGTAAAAAAGGATAAAAGGAACATTATAGTTAATAATAATAATAATAATAATAATAATAATAATAATAATAAATCATAGTGCTTTAGATTCTTAAGTACATTTGAAGGCAAATACTTTGGTACTTTTACTAAAATGAAAGTTTAAAGGGAGCACTTTTACTGGAGTCATATTTTACCCCCTGTATCTCTACTTTAACTCAAGTACATGCCTTGTGTACTTTGTCCACTAGTACTTCGTCTCTTATACTACTTTTGTATTGCATTTTTTTCTTTGATAGTTAGAAGCCACACTATCTATTATGCAGATCTGTGAAATAAGTTATTCTACATTATGGAAGTTGATGACATGCAGAGAAAATGTCTACAAACAGCATAATGGTGATATATACTTAAATATTCACAGGCACCTGCTTATTCCCCACACTCAGGTCAGTGTGTATAGGATTGTGCAGTCGGAGGTGAGGTACAGTAGAGTCTGGCTTCTGTACTTCATTGTGACAATTTAGACAGTAAAATAGATCCGAATCCTAGAAGAATGCCATTTATAACACAGATCATAGAGAAAAGCTTTGTTTAAAAAGATGAATTTTACATTTCATTAAATTTACATTTGTATTGGAATATAATAGTGCATGCTGTAATGTACTGTTTATGTAACAAGTAAAAGAAAATACATTTAAAATCAATCTTCTATATGGCCAAATATCTGTGGACACCTGATCATCACAATAATATTTTGAACATCCAATTTGCTGTTTCGCCTCCATTCTTCATGAAAGGCTATACACATGTTTGATGCATTTATGTGGGGATTTGCCTATAATCTAAAACACTGTTAGTGAGGTTAGGCACTGGTGTCAGGTCAGAAGGCCTGGTGAACAGTCAGCATTCCAGTTTATCTCAAAGTTTCTCTACTTTAGGACCACATTATGCTTTTTTTCTACTCTTTAATCAGTATTCATTGATACTCATCACTTATATACTAATTCATTAAGTTTATTTACAAAGTTGTTTACATTTTTATTAATTTAAGAGGTTGGGCCATGCACGCCAGGAGCTGCTTATAGTGCCAACACTGGCTACTGGTATATTTTACAAATTAACCACCAGAATTAATTCTTTATATTTGTAGAGTAATACGGTTAAAATGAGTCATACAAGAGACAATATGTGGAACAAAGAAGCTATTTTCCTTTGCTTAAGTCTTAAAAGCTTACGTTACATTATACAGTATATTGTTTGTTTTTGCAGTTCGCAAGTCCCTTACTGCACCTAGGTTGACCCTGGAATTGTGCTCATAGAGTCGAAGATTTTTGGATGCATTGTTCATTACTTGTGAGTATGTAGCAGGTTTTCCAAGCAAATACAAATACACATTTGGCGTATTGGACCTGGGTGTAATTTGTGCCTTGCACAAACATTTACAGTAAAATATATAATGCACTATGCATGCAAACTACAAGAATTGGTACATTGTGACTATAACATACTTACAAACAAGCCCACAAAAGAAAAGCTGTAAACGCAAAGGGTCTGCCTCCATCCTTTACCCCCATAATTAGCAGTTTGCATGTGTGACTTTATTAGGCCTTTTTATTAGATTTTGATTCAGTCAACTATCATCAGTAACTTAATCTGGTCATACTCAAGGATTGAACCCATCTTGGTAATGCACGGAGACCAGCCATGACCACACACTGAATCAGATGCAAATCTAGCATGGGACATCATGAACTTGATTCATCATATTTATTTACACATAGGGCCAATTATAGTAGCCACCCTACCTACTGGCATGTTTTAGATGTAGGAGTAAACCAGAAAACTATGAGGAAACCTTATAACATAGAGTGAATTCGTAAACAGATATTCTACAGAACTCTGCAGACCACTGTAACTGTACCCACTTTTCTACCATGACACTCTTCATTTCTTCATATGAAATATAAACCAAGAAATGTAAAAAACATAAAATACTCAATATCTTTTAGGAGATCCACAAGGAAAATAAATAATGTTGGTATTAAAAAAATAAATAATGTTGTTATGTGCTTTTTGAAAAATAATTTTATGTTCAGAACAGTGATATCACTATTCTATACAAAGCTTATAGCACATAGATAAGAAACCTAATGTATAAGAATTTGCTTGAACACTGAAAAGTTCCATCAATATAACAACATTAAATATGGTGGCAGTGTTTACTTAATTTACACAGTGGCAGGCAGATAGCATTAGTAAATGTATTTATAGTAATGCTATAAACAAACCAATCAAACAAACTGTTTATTTAAATATTATAAACATTACATAAGTACTAAATATTAAATATAAACTTTACTTTTCAATTTTAAAATCATCAATACAAAAAAGGAAAATTCTGAAAAGAACAGAGCTTATTGCTGGTCTTATTCACTGTCATTTTAACAGAATTTTAAGACTGAGAAGAAGGGAAGCTTCCCAACCCTTTGCAGATACAGAAATGGTTGCACAGTCCCAGAAAATATCACAAAGTAGGAGAGCACTAATATACATTTTTCTGCCTGTGCTATTGTTAAAGAATCATACACAAAAATTAGGATCATGATTGGACAATAAGTGATAAACATGAAAGCCAGAATAATCACAATCACCAAAAAAGCTTTCTTTTTCATGCGGTTAGACTCTGCATCTTTTGCACTTAATTTCTCACCAGGTCCAGGTTTCCTCAAAGCTTTAAGCACTGCTATAGAGCAGATAATTTTAATAGAAAACACAAGTAAGTACTCTGGTAGTAGAATATAATACAAGACATTTCTTAATTGTAAATTTGGACCTAATGCACCCAATGCTAAAACTATTATCCAGGCAACAACTGAAAGTGCAGTGCGATATCTTAGTGGTTTGTATTTTAAGAAGATAATGGGATGGATCACTGCCACATATCGCTCCACACAGACACAGCACTGGAAAAAGTTTCGGCTTATACAATGTGTGTAAAAACAAAATGTCATAACAGAGTGTAAAGGGTTACTTCTATTATTTTCATATACTATTATATTACATATACAAAACACCATATTGACAAAAATGATGATCTCACACACACAGAGGTTAATTGGAAAAAATTCTGATGCTGCTCCCTTTTTTACACTTTTTACAATCATCTGCAGAACATATACGTTGAGTGGTAGAGACACAATCTGCATCATTATGCTGATAACTATATATGTATATAATTCATAGAGATCTATCTTATCGCCAAAAGGATGTGCAGATGAAGAGTTCATGATGATCTAAAAAAAGCTAGAAGAATAAAATGACATATAAAGGACACATACAAAGGCCGGATAAAAAAAAACAACAACAACACTGTTGTTAAAGTTAACTAATGTTATTTAATGAATACATTTGTGAAAAGTGTTTTTTATAAATCCTTTTTCTATTCAAAAGTTCGTGTAGAAATGTAAATGTCAAAATGATGAATGAGAACAAATGTTAATTGTGACAAATAATAGTAAAGTTACAATTTGATTAAAGAAAAGATTTAATGCATATAAGTATTTTTTCTAACCATATCATTCATGGTTCTCTTCAATCAAAACTGTTATGCTGTTTAATGTAATTTAAGAAACCAGTATACAAAAACACTTACCTTTTCTGAAGTGTTAAACTGTCCATCATAAACTCAGTTTAATTTCTTAATATACAATAAATGGCAGCGATTTCTGGAATAGAAGAATGAAGATAAAAGCAATAGACACGATATATCTCAGTAGCAATAATTTCATGATCTTTGTTTTTTCCAAATTGAGGTATAAATATATTTATCTATATTACCTGTATATGTCTAAGGTATGCAGAAGTTACTAAAAGTGCAATTTCTACTTGATTAAATCATTTATAGCCTGTGATATTCTGATGAGGGAGGGCATGAGGTTAGTTAAACAAAGCAAAAATATTTATCATCATTAGGAGGGTCAAATGCGGATGATATTGTGATTTGTTGTGAGAGTAGGGAGCAGGTTGAGAAGAGCCTGGAGAGGTGGAGATATGCGCTGGAGAGAAGGGGAATGAAACTCAGTAGGAGTAAGACAGAATACATGTGTGTGAATGAGAGGGAGGGCAGTGGAGTGGTGCGGTTGCAGGGAGAAGAGCTTCAGAAGGTGGAGGAATTCAGGTACCTGGGGTCAACAGTGCAAAGTAATGGAGAGTGTGTTAGAGAAGTGAAGAAAAGAGTGCAGGCAGGGTGGAGTGGGTGGAGAAGAGTGACAGGAGTGATTTGTGATAGTAGGGTATCTGCAAAATTGAAAGGGAAAGTTTATAGGACTGTGGTGAGACCTGCGATGTTGTATGGTTTAGAGACAGTGTCATTGAGTAAAAGACAGGAGGTGGAGCTGGAGGTAGCAGAGCTGAAGATGTTGAGGTTTTCATTGGGAGTGACGAGGATGGATAAGATTAGAAATGAGTTTATTAGAGGGACAGCGCATGTAGGAAGTTTTGGTGACAAGGTGAGGGAGGCGAGATTGAGATGGTTTGGACATGTGCAGAGGAGGGACATGAATTATATTGGTAGAAGAATGCTGAGGATGGAGCCACCAGGTAGGAGGAAAAGAGGAAGGCCAAGAAGGAGGTTCATGGATGTGGTGAGGGAAGACATGCAGGTGGTTGGTGTGGGAGAGGCAGATGTAGAGGACCGGGTGGTATGGAGACGGATGATCCGCTGTGGCGACCCCTAATGGGTGCAGCTGAAAGAAGAAGAAGAAGAAGAAGAGGAGGGTCAAATGGTTAGCATCAAAAAATAAGACAAAACTAAAAAGTATAATAAATCAATTTAACAATACAAAAAAGCATATTCTCTTTGTGGCCACTTAGAAGACTGAAAAATCTTAAAACAATGGTCAAAAACAAATTAAATCAAATGATCTTTGGAGTAGTAAATATCTAGTGATGACAGAAAGCCGGTGTTTTAACTACCACAGAAATTGTTGAAGACAGTGCTGATGAAGCACCATTTCCCACGCAAGTTCCCATGAGACAGTGTTTAAGTATCATTGTTTTTATCAGTGTTTTTATCATTATAACTTTTGTCTAAGAGTGATTCTGGGGACATAATGTTAAAGCCCATTAACATAAAGTGAAATGCAGAAGCCTTTATGGTGTTATACCTTAATGCATGGCCAGTTCTGGTTACATACAGTAAAGACATATCTGGAAAACAAAATCCATCCAGTAACGCTGCGCATGCATTAATGTTTCCAGTGGTGCTTGTGACCACTGAAATAAAATAAAATGTACAAATACCCTGACAGTACTAATTTGTGTTCTATGATTAATTATCTTTCCAAAATCTGTGAAAATGTGGAATCTTGTTGTACAAACAATGACATTATCTTTTTATATACAAAGCAGAATCATGGAAATTAATAACCAACCACAAAAATGAACCCACAAAAAAAAAAATGACTGGATTGTCAAACATTGTAATATCTATTTATCTAAGAAGATGGATGTTATAGACTGGAACAGCAAAAAAAATTTGTAATGCAAAACAAAATTAATGGCAAGAGAAATAAGTGATTCTATTTTAATATAGTAAATCCTTTAAATAAGCAAAATAAACCGACTGAATTAATAATTGATTGTTTATTAACCAATCACAAACACTTGCTGCTGCCAACTGGTGACAATGAATCTAAGACGAATGTTTGTGGACACCAGCCATCACATCCATATGTGCTTGTTGAACATACAGTTCCAAATTCACTCTGCTCTTTGCTGTTGTAATAATATGCACTGTTTTGAAAATGCTTTAAATTTACATTGACAAAGACACTGACGTGTTGCTGTGGGGATTTACACCCATAAAAGAATTATTGAGATTAGGCTTTAAACTGGGGGGCAAGACCTTAGGAACACTTAAGGTTCCAGTTTATCCCAAAGGTGTTAATTGGAGGTGAGGTCAGGGTTTTGTGTGCAACAAAACAGCTGAGTTCTTCCACTCCAACTTTGGCAGACCATGTCTTTATAGATCTTTATTTGTGCATGGGGCATTGTCATATGGGAACATGTTTGTTATCATTAACATGTTAACGCTACAACATCCAGAGACATAATATATAATTTTTATTTAGATATAGAAACCATATATGGGTGCAAAGGTCAGGTGACCACGTTCACTTGCCATATAGTGTACATTTGAAGCAGTTATTATTATTATTATTATTATTATTATTATTATTATTATTATTATTATTATTATTATTATTATTATCTACTCGTGATTTACTTTATTTTAACTAAAAGTTCTAAGCCTCATCTCAGCACATATGTAAGGAACTCTCTATCACTACTTCCCAATTTAAACATGGCACATAAACAGAACTGACAGAAACTAGTTTCCAAGTGCGAAAGATGATGGTAACATTTTATATACATACATGAATTTCAGTAACATAATCTAAAATAATTTGCTGATGTAGGCTATTTTTATATTATTATACTGTGATAAAAGTAAATTTTATTATAATATAAGGAAATGACTTATCTCACACAATCTCACATAACACTCCACATGTTTCCCCTTTATGACCCACCTTTATGCTTTTCTCCATTTGTTTACACATCTTGCTTCTTAATTTGTACATATAACATAAATATATACAATCATATTTTCAGACTTTATTTTTTCATTAAAGTTTAAGCTCCATGTCCTTCTGTGTCTGAACACTGAATTGACCTGTCACAATAAAAAGCAGGCATTGTTTAAAGATTTTTATTACTGTAGATTAGGGTTGATGTAACAAACAACTCAATGTTCGACAGCTAAACCACTAAGCTAACACAGGTTCGATTAATTTACCCCCACAGTCCCCAGTACCGCCTTAGTCACATAAAAAACATTTCAAGGGTACATGTAAAGAACTTTACAAGATAAGGAAATGTTTTTAGTACAACAGCCAAGCAACATTACATCAGATAGTTTTCAAATGCAAAACAACAACAACAACAACAACAACAACAACAACAATAATAATAATAATAATAAAATTAAACAAACCAATCAAACAGCTGTTTATTTAACTATTATAAATATTACTTAAGCATAACATTTTTAATAAAGTTGACTTTTAAATTTTAAATTTAATAGGATAAAAAAGGGAAATAATGAAAAGAACAGAGCTTATTGCTGGTCTTATTCACTGTTATTCTAACAGAATTTTAAGACTGAGATGAAGGGAAGCTTCCCAAACCTTTGCAGATACAGAAATGGTTGCACAGTACCAGAAAATATCACAAAGTAGGAGAGCACTAATATACATTTTTCTGCCTGTGCTATTGTAAGAGAATCATACACAAAAATTAAGATCATGATTGGACAATAAGTGATAAACATGAAAGCCAGAATAATCACAATCACCAAAAAAGCTTTCTTTTTCATGCGGTTAGACTCTGCATCTTTTGCACTTAATTTTTCACCAGGTCCAGGTTTCCTCAAAGCTTTAAGCACTGCTATAGAGCAGATAATTTTAATAGAAAACACAAGTAAGTACTCTGGTAGTAGAATAAAATACAATGCATTTCTTAATTCTAATCCTGAACCTAATGCACCCAATGCTAAAACTATTATCCAGGCAACAACTGAAAGTGCAGTGCGATATCTTAGTGGTTTGTATTTTAAGAAGATAATGGGATGAATCACTGCCACATATCGCTCCACACAGACACAGCACTGGAAAAAGTTTCGGCTGATACAATGTGTGAAAAATAAAAATGTCATAACAGAGTGTAAAGGGTTAATACTACCATTTTCATATACTATTATATTAATTAAAGAAAGCACCATATTGACAAAAATGATGATCTCACACACACAGAGGTTAATTGGAAAGAATTCTGATGCTAGTCCATTTTTTACACTTTTTACAATCATCTGCAGAACATATATGTTGAGTGGTAGAGACACAATCTGCATCATTATGCTGATACCTATATATGTATATGCTTCATAGAGATCTATCTTATTGTCAATAGGATGTGAAGATGAAGAGTTCAACAGCATAAATCTAAAAAGATATTGAAAAGCAATTTACACTCTAAAGACATTTGCAATGACACAAAAGGTTCCAAATAAAGCTACTTTTAAAGAGCTAAAACTCTCATCCCTTTAAAAACCCTGAGAAATATTTGTAATTTACAGTATATATATCATATTTAATACATTGTTTGATGTAACCTCAGAAAATTCCACCACGGACAGCATATTTAATGGTTATTTAATCACTTATGTTTGTTAAAAGTGTTTATATTAGCTTTGTCCTTTCTCTGTTCATTTAATTTATAAAATGGTGATTTAATTCTATTTATAATTGTGAAAATAAAAGTAATAAAGTTTTAATTTGATGAAAGAAAATATTTAATTTATATAAGTCTTCTTTTTAACCATATCATTCATAGTTCTCTTCAATCAAAACTGTTATGCTGGATAATGCTAATTCAAGAAACCAGGATACAAAAATATTTACCTTTTCTGAAGTGTTAAACTGTCCATCATAAACTCAGTAATGCATATTGTCTTAATGTACAATAAATGACAGAGATTTCTGGAAGAGAAGAATGGAGATAAAAGCAGTAGACACATGATATATCTCAAAATCTTTTGTTTTTTTTCAAAATTTAAGCATAAATATATTTATCTATATTACCTGTATATTTCTAGAGTATGCAGAAATTATTAAAAGTGCACAGTTCTACTTGATTAAATAATTTATAGCCTGTGATATTCTGATGAGGGAGGGTATGAGGTTAAATAAACAAAGCAAAAATATTTATCATCATTAGGAGGGTCAAATGGGGAACAACAGAAATAAGACAAATCCAAAAAGCATAATGGGTCAATTTAACAACACAAAAAAGCATATTCTCTTTGTGGTCACTTAAAAGATTGAAAAATCTTAAAACAATGGTCAAAACAAATTAAATCAAATGATCTTTGGAGCAGTACAATTTTTGTGATGACAAAAACAGGTGCCTTAACTACCACAGTAATTGTTAAAGACAGCAAAATTTCACAAGCAAGTTCAGTGTTTAAGACTTATTATTATAACTTTAGTCTAAGAATGATTCTGGGGACAAAATCTTAAAGCCCATTAATATAAAGTGAAATGCAGAAGCCTTTATGACACATGGTGCTTAATGCATGGCCAGTTCTGGTAACATACAGTATAGACATATCTGGAAAACAAAATCCATCCAGAACCAGTAACACTGAGCATGCATAAATGTTTCCAGTGGTGCTTGTGACCACTGAAATTTTATGCATTTTACAAATACCATTAGATTACTTGATTGTGTTCTATCATCAATTATCTTTCCAAAATCTGTGAAAATTTGCGATCTTGTTGTACAAACCATGACATGATCACTTAATATACAAAGCAGAATCATGGAAATTAACAACCAACCACAAATTCAAATGAAAAAGTGATTGGATTGTCAAACACTGTATTTATCTAAGGAGATGAATGTTATAGACTGGAGCAGCAAAAAAAATGTAATGCAAAACAAAACTAATGGCAGGAGAAAGCAGTGACTCCTTTTAAGAATAAAGGAGCTCCTTTAAACAAGCAAAATAAACCCACTGAATTAATATGTGATTGTCTTTTAACCAATCACAAGCGCACGCTGTTGCCAGCTGGTGACAAATTTTTGTGGACACCTAGCTATTACACCGATATGGGCTTGTTGAACATAAAATTCCAAATTCACTCTGTTCTTTGCTGTTGTACTAATCTCTATTCTTCTAAAAAAGCTTAAAATTTACATTGACATAGACACTAACGTGTGGCCATGGGTATTTGAACTTACAAACACATTATTGAGATCAGGCCATAAATTGGATGATAAGGCCTTAGGTGCAGTTAAGTTTCCAGTTTATCCCAAAGGTGTTAATTGGAGATGAGGTCAGGGTTTGGTGCAGAGCAGCTGAGTTCCCTTTGGGGAACTCGAGCTGCATCACCATGATTTGTGAATGCCTCTGCATTGCTCACGCTCTGAATCACATGTGAATCCGGCCAACGGCCAGGAAGCTACAAAATGCACAAGCACTGGAGCTGACGCTAGCTTCTGTTTGTTCATACAATACAATAGTAAGGAGTTACGCAGTGCTGCCGAGCTAAACCTTAGGGCCACCACAGCACGGACTGTAGGTTGGTCCATGTTAGCCCTAGTAGCCTAGTAGGGCACAGCCACCTCCATCGGGTATCTTACTCCTTCTCTGCCCGGCCATGTAGGTGAAGTAGGCGCGCACAATAGAGAAGGGCTACTTGATTCAATTTTGGTCCTCTTCTCCCCACTTCAACGGGGTGTGTCCCACCCTGGTGGGACCAAAGCAGGCTCTGGTCCTGGAACAGGAAGTGTGCACTCTCCTAAGAAAAGAGGCTTTTACAGCCAGTACTTCGTTGTTCCGAAGATGGATGGGGGGTTGCCTCCATTTCAAGATCAGTGTTCCTTTAACCGATCTCTTGTGAGGCTCATGTTCAGGATGCTTACTCTCAGGCAGGTTGTTTCTCAGATTAAGTCAGGAAAGACCTAAAGGAGGCATACTTTCACATAGCCTCCTTCCCGCTTACAGAAGGTTCCTGATATTTAAGGTTGAGCTTACCAATATCAGGTCCTCACATTTAGCCTGGCGCTCTCCCCCTGCACCTTAACAAAGTGCATGAATGCGGCCTTGGCCCCACTAAGGCTTCAGAGCTTCTGCATTTTAAAGTATATAGATGACTGGTTGATATTAGCGTGAACAGAGCTTCGGGCAGTCCGGCATTAAGATGTGGTAATCGCCTACATGAGGGAGCTGGGGTTAAGACTAACCACCAGAAAGAGTGTGTTTTCTCCAGTAAAGAGAACCACCTTCTTGGGCATGGTGTGGGATTAGACCGTTATGCGGGCACATTTGGATCGCAGCTATCCTCACAATAGTCAGGAGAGTAAAACAAGGCCAGTCACTCACTGTGAAGCAGTTCCAGAGGCTGCTGGGTCTCAAGGTGGAGCGTCCAATGTGATTCCACTTGGCCTCCTCTACATAAGACCCCTTCAATGGTGGCTCAGAGACAGAGGGTTCTCCCAAAAAAGCAATCCACTTTAAACTATCAAGGTCTCGTGGTGAGCCCTTTGAGACATAGATATGTGGAAGAAACCTGTGTTCCCGTCTCAGGGCCCCGTCCGTTGCGTGGCACATAAACTGCCTGGAGATGCTGGCTGTGTTTCTAGCATTGAAACACCTCTCAGACCTGAGGGATCGCCATGTGTTGGTCTGTACAGACAACACATTGGTGGTCTCGTACATCAACCACCAGGGGAGTCTCTGATCTCACCCCATGTACAGGCTGGCACGGCAGATATGGCGGAGATTTAACAAAGCCCAGGTGGATCTGTTTGTGACTCAGGAGACTTTGCACTGTCCCCTCTGGTTCTCTCTTTTTCACAAAGCCCCCTTGGGGCTGGGCACCATGGTACAGACATGGCTGAGGCTACGCCTGTATGCCTTTACCCCTATCGCGCTGCTTGCGCGAGTTCTGGAGAGAGTTTGCCGGGAAGGAGCCCGTCTTCTCCTGGTGACATAAGGAAGAAACCATGAGAGGAACCAGACTCAAGAGGAAACCCATCCTCATCTGGGTTGCACGGAATGTCCATTTATTGCAGGTATACGATGTGGCGGGATACAGTGATGGTGATCAGAAGCACACTGTAGTCCTGAGTCAATGTAGCAGACTGTTGACTATAACTACAGTCCAAATCCATCCTCAAAGCTCCAATTCTTACTCGGGAATTAAATAAACCACCCAAGGTGTTGATAAGAAACTGTCCCCAGCTGCACAGAGTGGCTTCCAAATGAAAATATCACTATCCAGTGGCAGGCCTTGACAAAGTGGGAAGATCCACAGAGGGAAAAGGGGCAGGAACAGTGGTCACTGGAACCTCAGGGGGCATGTTTAACTCGACAAAGAGAGAGAAAGAGAGAGAGAGAGAGAGAGAGAGAGAGAGAGAGGGAGAGAGAGAAGAGGTGTGACACGGAAAGAAGAATATGGATTATATGGTGGTGGTCCTTAGGTACCTGTCTATTAAGATTACAGTGGAACCTCGGGTTACAAATGCGGCGGCATACGTATAATTCAGGTTACGAATCGCAGTTTATCAAAAGTTTTGCCCCTGGTTACGAACAATATATCGGGATACGAACGTCGCTCACCAAAGAATCGCAGGCAAGTTGGTTGTTTTTGCTCTATCCACGCAGCTCGTCACATCAGTTAGCGTCCTGTGTCCCAAGCGAGAGCATCGTGTTACTTATCCGCTTGAACTTTTCCCAGCGGCAGCGTAACAACTCGTTAGTTCATGCTCGTGGAATGATGAGATGGACAACATTAGCCGATGCATAACCACTTTACTTGTTTTTATTAAGATAAATTTGCAGGGTTACAGTCTTTTCCGAAGTACAATACCCATAATGAATTTCACTCTGGACTTCAAAACCAACTGATAGTAGCTTTAAAGAACCAGCTCTTTTTTTCCTCTAATGCAACAATTGTCTCAGTGTTTATGTTAATAACACTGTCTTTAATATTCTATAATATAATATATAATAATATATAAATAATATAATATAATAAGATTCTCCTTCCAAACAATAACTCTCCCTCCTCCCCCTTCTACGAACGTCGTCTCCTGCAGCGAGTCTTCTCAAAGGGAAAGTACCCGGTAAAGATGTTTTCCTATTTTGTATGTTTTTATGTGGTATGATTTTAATATAACATGTTAAAAGTAAAGAATATTAGTAAATATTGGCTTTATTTTTATTTAAGTAATATTTCTGGTTGTCCAGAACAAATTACCGAAGTTTCTGTTCATTATTATGGGGAAATTTGTATCGGGATCCGAACTTTTAAGGTTACGAATAAAGTACTGGAACGAATTAAATTCGTAACCCGAGGTTCCACTGTACTTTCCTTCCAGCTTTATCCTCCCTGAAGATGGTCTGGGACCTACAGGCTCTCTCCGTAACCCCATCTCTACTGGAGTTTACCCCTGGCATGGCCAGTGTCTTGCTTTACCCTAAACCTATACCTGTTGTGCTGCAGTCATTCTACTGTCCTCCCTTCCAAGCCCCTGACCAGGATTAGCAAAACCGACTGCGTCCATCCATGTACGTCCACAGGACTAGTTGGAGCAGCTGTTTGTCTGCTATGGCCTCTATAGAAAAGGTTTTCCTGCAAAAAAAGCCATCTCTCAGTATGTGGATTGTCAAGTCAAGTCAAGTCAAGTCAGATAACACAAGTTGATTTTTATAGCTCTTTTCACAACAGACATTAACTCAAAGCAGCTTTACAGAATTTTAAGAGTTAAGGTGAATGGTGTGCATTTATTTCTGATGAGCAGCCATGGTGACTGTGGCAAGTAAAAACTTCCTTAGATGTTATGAGCAAGAAATCTTGAGAGGAACCAGACTCAAAAGGGGAACCAATTCTTATTTGGGTGACATCAAGGGTGTGATTATAATCTTTAAACAATACAGAACACTGGAGAGTGAGAACTAACATTAGCACTAGAATGTAAGCTTATGAGTAATGTACTTTCTACAATCTTTTACACTCATTTGTAACTATAAAACTAAGAGCTACTGAGCAACTCATAAAATAGCTCAATGTTTGCAATCATCATAGATCCAACACCAGCTTCTCCATGCCAGAGCTTTCAAACACTCAAGGAGGTCCAGTGTCCAAACTTCACATGAAGATTGATCCAATTGGCGCTGGCACGTCTCTAGATGGTTTGGGATGTTTGCGGGATCAGCATCTACTTCTTTAAAGGTCCACAATCTTAATGAGGTGGGAGGTGACTGGGGCTGGGGCATGATTTATTTATTTTAAGTAAAAGTTCTAGACCTCATCTCAGCACATAAATAAGGAACTCTCTTTCACTACTTCCCAATTTAAACATGGCACATAAACGGAATTGACAGACACTAGTTTCCAAGTAAGAAGGATGATGGTAACATTATATATACATACAGGAATTTCAGTAACATAATCTAAAATAACTGGGTTTAAAGTAATATCATAATATAATTTTAATATCATATAAGGAAATTACATTCATAAAATCTCACACAACACTCCCCTTTATGACCCACCTTTATGGTTTTCTCCATTTTCTTACACATCTTGCTTCTTAACTTGTACATATAACTTATTAATATATACAATCATATTTTTTAGTCTTTATTGTTTCAATAGAAATTTAGGCTCCATGTCCATCTGTGTCTGAGCACTGCAGTTGTCCTGTCACAATAAAACAGGCATTGTTTAATACTGTAGATTAGGGTTGCTGTAACAAACAATTCAATGTTTAATGTTGGACAGTTTAACCACTAAGCCTTACACGTTCAATTAGTTTACCCCCCTAGTCACATAAAAACATTTCAAGGTAATATGTAAAATAACAATATTAGGACATTTATTTAGTACAACAGCCAAGCAACATTACATTAGACAAAAAACAGCTAGTAAATCACACTTTGAAAAATGTTATGTGATAAAATAAAATTGGAATAAAGGATAAAACATTAATTTGTTTAACAAAATGTAAATTCATTTTAAAGGCACATCAGTTTAAACAGATTTTTTTAAGTGTAGAGACATCACAGTATTTCTGAAAAAAAAAATAAAAGTACACTCCAGGTGACAAAATCTTTCACATTATAATTCTATTAGGATATGCATGGACTTCCTAACTTTGTCCAAACCACCCATCTGTCCTGTTCTTTTCTGTTCTTTTCTGTTCTTTTCTGTTCTGTTCTGTTCTGTTCTGTTCTGTTCTGTTCTCTTCTGTTCTCTTCTCTTCTCACTTCACTTCACTTCACTTCACTTCACTTCACTTCACTTCACTTCACTACACCTTACATGACTGCCATGACTGTCAGTACAGTTTGCATAATGATTTGACAGGCACATTTTCTAAATACAATTATTATCATGAATGCAGATTGTATATGCCTGGACACTGCAGTACAAATACAATGCACAGGTAAAATAGAGATACAACAATTAACTACATTAAATTCTTACAAGTCAGCAAATTACATATGCTGTATTCAATAATTTATAATATAGCACATGCATTTAATTCAAATCTTTAAATGCATATTTAATTCTTAAGAAATGCAATCACCTGCTTATGTTTTTATTAAAAAGCAAGCTCAGCAAAAGAACAGCACTGATAATTTTGTTGTTGTTTTTAAATTACAGTATAAAACTGAAGAATCCTTACATTACTGAAGATGCAAGGTTTTACTGCTTTATTGAGAAATGTAAATATGCAGTATGTTCATGTATAATGTAAAAAATACTATATGAATAAAGGAGCCTACTGTTTATTTACATATCCTAGTCAATTACGCATTCATATTATGATTTATATATATATATATATATATATATATATATATCTTAAGGAAACTAAAATAATTAAAATTAGAAGAGCAGATCTTAGTGCTGGCACTAAGAACCCTAACCCTAACTAATCCTGAATTATTTAAGCCACAAATTAATGCACAAATCCAGCAAATATCACAAAGTAGAAGACCACTGCTATACATGTCACAGTCTGTGTAACTTTTAGAGAATCGTACACCAAAATTAATAATAATATTGGACAGTATGTTATAAATACAAAATCCAGAATAATCACAATCACCCAAAAAGCTTTATTTTTCATGCAGTTACACTCTGTATTTTTTGCACTTAATTTCTCACCAGGTCCAGGTTACCTCAAAGCTTTAAGCACTGCTATAGAGCAGATAATTTTAATAGAATACACAAGTAAAATAAAGTGCAATTATAAAAACAGTCCAAACTAAATATTGAATTTCTCAGTCAATATTTATTAATACAAAAACAAACTGATAGAGAAGATCGATTATTTTCTGCTCTTTATGGATAAAGCATTAACAATCAGGTCTATAAAACTAAATCACAAGTAAACATCACTTAACATGCATTAATCAAAGTACAGACCTTCAGTTTGCACATTCATGGTTAAGGGTTAAGTTAAAATAAACTACAAAGCAATGTGGAGGAAAATGAAGCAAGCCATCATTATATATATCAAAACAATATTCAAAAATCTATACTAATAACAACAACAACAACAATAAAAAAAATAATAATAATAATGATAATAATAATAATAAACTAAAACACACAAATCAAACAAACAACTGTTCATTTAAATATTATAAACATTACATAAGCATTTTATTTTTCAAGTTAACTTTTAAATTCTAAATCCATTAGAACAAAAAAGGGAAATAATGAAAAGAACAGAGCTTATTGCTGATCTTATTCACTGTCATTTTAACAGAATTTTAAGACTGAGATGAAGGGAAGCTTCCCAACCCTTTGCAGATACAGAAATGGTTGCACAGTCCCAGAAAATATCACAAAGTAGGAGATCACAATTATACATTCTTCTGCCTGTGCTATTGTTAGAGAATCATACACAAAAATTAGAATTATAATTGGACAATAAGTGATAAACATGAAAGCCAGAATAATCACAATCACCAAAAAAGCTTTCTTTTTCATGCGGTTAGACTCTGCATCTTTTGCACTTAATTTCTCACCAGGTCCAGGTTTCCTCAAAGCTTTAAGCACTGCTATAGAGCAGATAATTTTAATAGAAAACACAAGTAAGTACTCTGGTAGTAGAATATAATACAATGCATTTCTTAATTCTAATCCTGAACCTAATGCACCCAATGCTAAAACTATTATCCAGGCAACAACTGAAAGTGCAGTGCGATATCTTAGTGGTTTGTATTTTAAGAAGATAATGGGATGGATCACTGCCACATATCGCTCCACACAGACACAGCACTGAAAAAAGTTTCGGCTTATACAATGTGTATAAAATAAAGATTTTATAATATATTTTAACGGTTTATTTTTATAATTGTCATATAATGATATATTAACGAAAGAAAGCGCCAAATTGACAAAAAGGATGATCTCACACACACAGAGGTTAATTGGAAAGAATTCTGATGCTGCTCCCCTTTTTACACTTTTTATAATCATCTGCAGAACATATACGTTGAGTGGTAGAGACACAACCTGCATCATTAAGCTGATAACTAGATATATAAATACTTCATAAAGATGGCTCTTATTGTCAATAGGATGTGAAGTTGAAGAGTTCATTATGGTCAAAAAACTGCTAGAAGGATAAAATGACATATAAAGGACACATACAAAGACACAAATGTTAAAGTTAACTAATGTTTTCATCATCAACACTCTAATTTCTACTTGTCCACATCATTAATTCATTTTCAGTTTGACCTACATTTAACAATGAATAAATATGCAAATAAGCCATTAAACTACAGAAACAGCATAAATCTAAAAATATATTTCAAATCTATTTAAACTATAAAGAGGTCTGCAATGTCACAAAAGGTTTTAAATAAAGCCACTTTTAAAAAGCCAAAACTTTGATCTCTTAAAAAAACCTTGAGAAATCTTTTTAATGTATAGTATATGAATACATTTAATACATTGTTTGAAGTAACCTTAGATAATTCCACCATGGACAGCATATGTAATAGTTATTTAATGAATTAATTTATTAGAAAAGTGTAAATGAAGCTTTGTCCTTTTTCTATTCAGAAGTTTATGTGTAGAAATTAAAATTAAAAATAGATGAATGAGAACCCATGTTACTTATAAAAAATAAAAGTAAAGCTCAATTTGATTAAAGATTTAATGCATGTAAGTCTTTTTTCTAACCATATCATTCACGATTCTTTTCAATCAAAACTGTTATGCTGTTTAATGCTAATTCAAGAAACCAGTATACAAAACATTTACCTTTTCTGAAGTGTTAAACTGTCCATCATTAACTCAGTAATGCTAAATTTCTTAATGTACACTAAATAGCAGCGATTTCTGGAAGAGAAGAATGGAGATAAAAGCAAAAGACACATGATATATGTCAGTAGCAATAATTTCAAACTGAGGTATAAATATATTTATCTATATTACCTGTATATTTCTAGAGTATGCAGAAATTACTAAAAGTGCAAATTTCTACTCGATTAAATAATTTATAGCCTGTGATATACTGATGAGGGAGGGCATGAGGTTAGTTAAAAAAAGCAAAAAATATTTATCATCATTAGGGGGGGGGCAAATGGGGAACAACAGAAATAAGACAAACTCAAAAAGCATATTTAACAACACAAAAAAGCATATTCTCTTTGTGGCCACTTAGAAGACTAAAACATTTTAAAACAATGGTCAAAACAAATTAAATCAAATGATCGTTGGAGTAGTAAAAATCTAGTAACAACAAAAAGCAGGTGCCTTAACTACCACAGAAATTTTTGAAGACAGCGCTGATGAAAAACCATTTCCAACGCAAGGTCTCCTGAGACAGTGTTTAAGACTTATTATTATAACTTCAGTCTAAGAGTGATTATGGGGTCATAATGTTAAAGCCCATTAACATCAAGTGAAATGCAGAAACCTTTATGACACATGATGTTATATCAATGCATGGCCAGTTCTGGTTACATATAGTATAGACATATCTGGAAAACAAAATCACCAGTACCAGTAACACTGAGCATGCATTAATGGTTCCAGTGGTGCTTTTGACCACTGAAATTAAATGCTATTTACAAATACCATTAGATTAATAAATTGTGTTTTATGATCAATTATCTTTCCAAAATCTGTAAAAATATGAAAGCGTGTTGTACAACCAATGACATTATCTCTTTATATACAAAGCAGAATCATGAAAATTAATAACCAACCACAAATTCAAATAACATAGTGACTGGATTGTCAAACACTGTAATATCTATTTATCAACGGAGATGAATGTTATAGACTGGAACAGCAAAAAAAATTGTAATGCAAAACATAACTAATGGCAAGAGAAAGAAGTGACTCCTATTTAAAATAAAGTAAATCCTTTAAATAAGCAAAATAAACCCACTGAATTAATAAGTGATAATTTGTTAACCAATCACAAGCACTTGCTGTTCCCAGCTGGTGACTAATGTTTGTGGACACCTAGCCATCACACTGATATGTCCTTGTTGAAAATCAAGTCCCAAATTCATTCTGTTCTTTGCTGTTGTAATAATCTCCACTCTTCTGAAAAAGCTTAAAATGTACATTAACATAGACACTAACGTGTGGCTGTTGGGATTTGCACTCACAAATGCATTATTGAGATCAGACCGTTAATTGGATGATAAGGACCTAGGCACAGTTAAGGTTCCAGTTTATCCAAAAGGTGTTAATTGGAGATGAGGTCAGGGTTTTGCGGCAAACAGGTGAGTTCTCTTTTGGGAACTCGAGCAGTGGCACAACGCTTTGGAAATGCCTCCGCATTGCTCACGCTCTGAATCACTTGTGAAATCTGGCCAACGGCAAGGTGCAGCCCCACCGGTGGGGTGACATCACGACCAGGAAGCTACAAAATGCACATGCATTGGAGCCGACGCTAGCTTCTGTTTGTTCAGGTAAGTGCTTGGTGTGCGAATCTGTGCAAGCATGAGCATTAGAAGCAAGCAAAATTTTTATGGAGGCTATGGCTGTGGCCCCCTAAGGGGGGACAGTTTCTAGCAGCTGGTCTCTCTACTGAGGTAGTGGAGACCATCCTCCAATCCAGAGTTTGCTCTACGAGGAGGTCATATGCCACTAAATGACAACTGTTCACTGCGTGGTGCGAGCACCACCAATTAGACCAAGTTAACCACCCCGTTGGTTCAGGGCTGGAGTTCCTGCGGAAACAGTTGGCTTTTTCAACCATGCATGGCACCCGAAACTGAGGCCTGGGACGCGATCCAGTGCTTTCCTTTACCCTAAACCAGGTCCTAAACCTAAACCTGTCATGCTGCAGGCATTCTAACATCCTTCCTTCCAAGCCCCTTACCTGGAGAAGCAAAACCGACTGCATCCATCCATGTATATCCACAGGACAAGTCCGTGGAAGAAATCGAAGCAGCTGTTTGTCTGCTATGACCTCTATAGGAAATGTTTTCCTGCCAACAAGCAGACTCTCAATAGGTGGATTGTCAAGTCAAGTCAGATCAAGTCAAGTAAAGTTGATTTTTATTGTGCTTTTCACAACAGACATTGTCTCAAAGCAGCTTTATAGAATTTTAAGAGTTAAGGTGAATGGTGTGCACTTATCCCTGATGCACATGCCATGGCGACTGTGGCAAGTAAAAACTTCCTTAGATGTTATGAGCAAGAAATATTGAAAGGAACCAGACTCAAAAGGGGAACCAATCCTCATTTGGGTGACATCAAGTGTGTGATTATATTCTTTAAACAATACAGAACACTGGAGAGTGAGGACTAACATTACCATTAGAATGTAAGATTATGAGTAATGTTCTTTGTACAATCTTTTAAATTCAAATTCAAATTAAAAAATTTTTATTTGTCACATACACATACATACAGGGTACGACATGCAGTGAAATGCTTTTAAAGACGGTCCGGCATTTTACAGTCATTTGTGGTTATAAAACTAGGAGCTATTGAGCAACTCATAAAACAGCTCAAAATTTGCGATCTTCATGGCAGAGCCTTAAAACAAAAAATCCAAAGATCCAAGATGGCGGCGAAGCAGTAGCTCTCAGCGGCCGCTCCAGACCCAAAATGGTCCTACTTTTACTTTGTAGCCCGCTTTACGCAACATATGGACATCGGAGCAACTGGTGTCCATGTGTACTATCACCAAACACTCAAAGAAATCAAAAACAACCCTAGCAACAAAATAAATGATGATCTGCGGCAGAAGCTACACAACCTCTGCGCGCTTCGAGAACTAGGCCTCCAGACCTCGGCATTGACTGTGGCGGATGGACGGAGGAGGGGGAATTGAAAGCGCTGCGCGAGGAAGCGGAAGCGCGGAAAGCGAGCAGGGTCTAGTGCTAGGCTAAAAGCTAACCCTAGCCGGCCTGCTCTGCCATTTGCACATGCACTTTATGCGACGAGGACACTTACTAGTCCTTAGCCCTGTGTTTTTTGTTCCTGTGATTATTGTTGTATTTAGCATCAGGGGTCTGGAGGAACTGCTATACATGTCTGTATAAGTGTTCGAGAATAGTACACCAAAATTTATATAATCATTGGATAGTATGTAGTAAATACGAAAGCCAGAATAATCCCAATCACCCAAAAAGCTTTCTTTTTCATGCGGTTAGACTGTATCTTTTGCACTTCATTTCTCACCAGGTCCAGGTTTCCTTAAAGCTTTAAGCACTGCTATAGAGCAGATCATTTTAATAGAAAACACAAGTTAGTACTCTGGTAGTAGAATATAATACAATGCAGTTCTCAATTTTATTAAAGTACAATACACACTGAATCCTAAAACTATTATCCAGGCAAGAACTGATTATGCAATGCAATATCTCAGTGGTTTGTATTTAAAAAGATAACAGGATGGATCACTGACACATATTGCTCCACAGAGACACAGCACTGAAACAAGGGACGGCTGATACTATGATGCAAAGATTAAATTGGCATAAAAATATATAAAGGGCTGTTAGGATCACTTCCAAAGATTGCAACAGTGAAAAATTAAAGCACCACATTGACAAACAGGATGATCTCACACAGAAAGATTGATCAAAAAGAATTCTGATGTCATTCCATTTCTTGCATTTTTACTTTTAGCCACAAAATGTATATGTTGAGTGGTAGAGCCCCAACCTGCACAGTTATGCTGAGAGCATAGAGTCCATTCTTGTGAAAATCACTGGAATTAGGTTTTCTCTAAAATACTCTTAAATTCATCATCTTACACAGAAGACCTTAAAATGAGAAAATAGTTGACTAAAGATAACATTCCTGGCTCTGAACAGAGAAGGGTTGAGTCCTTAACCTCCTCAACCGCTCCCCATTTATTTTTCAGAAAACAGATGAAGCAATAAATAAGCAATAATTAAGTGTACTAAAAAAAAGTCCAAATAAAATGTTTAATTTCCCAGTCAATATTTATTAATTAAAAAACAAACTGATAGAGAAGATCAAATATTTTCTGCTCTTTATGGATAAAGTTTTAACAACCAGGTCTATAAAACTAAATCAAAAGGAAACATCAGTAAACATGCATAAATAAGTACAGACCTCCAGTTTGCACATTCATTGGTAAAACAATATTCAAAAAATTACACTAACAACAACAACAACAATAAAAACAATAATAATAATAATAATAATAATAATAATAATAATAATAATAATACAAACTAATCAAACAAACAACTGTTTATTTAAATATTATAAACATTACATAAGCAATATATTTTTCAAGTTAACTTTCAAATTCTAAATCCATTAGAACAAAAAAGGGAAATAATGAAAAGAACAGAGCTTATTGCTGATCTTATTCACTGCCATTTTAACAGAATTTTAAGACTGAGATGAAGGGAAGCTTCCCAACCCTTTGCAGATACAGAAATGGTTGCACAGTCCCAGAAAATATCACAAAGTAGGAGATCACAATTATACATTCTTCTGCCTGTGCTATTGTTAGAGAATCATACACAAAAATTAAGAACATGATTGGACAATAAGTGATAAACATGAAAGCCAGAATAATCACAATCACCAAAAAAGCTTTCTTTTTCATGCGGTTAGACTCTGCATCTTTTGCACTTAATTTCTCACCAGGTCCAGGTTTCCTTAAAGCTTTAAGCACTGCTATAGAGCAGATAATTTTAATAGAAAACACAAGTAAGTACTCTGGTAGTAAAATAAAATACAATGCATTTCTTAATTCTAATCCTGAACCTAATGCACCCAATGCTAAAACTATTATCCAGGCAAAAACTGAAAGTGCAGTGCGATATCTTAGTGGTTTGTATTTTAAGAAGATAATGGGATGGATCACTGCCACATATCGCTCCACACAGACACAGCACTGGAAAAAGTTCCGGCTGATACAATGTGTATAAAATAAAGATTTTATAATATATTTTAAAGGTTTATTTTGATAATCTTCATATAATGATATATTAACGAAAGAAAGCACCAAATTGACAAAAATGATGATCTCACACACACAGAGGTTAATTGGAAAGAATTCTGATGCTGCTCCCCTTTTTACACTTTTTATAATCATCTGCAGAACATATACATTGAGTGGTAGAGACACAATCTGCATCATTAAGCTGATAACTAGATATATAAATACTTCATAGAGATGGCTCTTATTGTCAATAGGATGTGAAGATGTAGAGTTCATATTGGTCAAAAAACTGCTAGAAGAATAAAATGACATATAAAGGACACATACAAAGACACAGTTGTTAAAGTTAACTAATGTTTTCATAAAGCCTCATCAACACTATAATTTCTCCTTTTCTACATCGTTAATTAATTTTCAGTTTGTCCTACATTTAACAATAAATTAATATGCAAATAAGCCAATTTTTCAAAACCCAAAACTCTGATCTCTCAAAAAACCCTGAGAAATCTACAGAATGTACAGTATATTAATACATTGTTTGAAGTAACCTTAGATAATTCCACCATGGACAGCATATGTAATGGTTATTTGATGAATACATTTATTAAAAAATGTATATGTTCCTGAGTACTGATTCTATTTGATTAAAGATTTAAGGCATATAAGTCTTCTTTCTTACAATATCATTCATGGTTCTCTTCAATCAAAACTGTTATGCTGTTTAATGCTAATTCAAGAATCCAGTATACAAAAAATTTACCTTTTCTGAAGTGTTAAACTGTCCATCATAAACTCAGTAATGCTTAATTTCTCAATGTACACTAAATGCAAAAATTTCTGGAAGAGAAGAATGAAGATAAAAACAATAGACACATGATATATCTCAGTAGCAATAATTTCATGTTCTTAGTTTTTTTTTTATTTAGGCATAAATATATTTATCTATATTACCTGTATATTTCTAAAGTATGCAGAAATTACTAGAAGTGCAAAGTTTTACTCGATGAAATCATTTATAGCCTGCGATATACTGATGAGGGAGGGCATGAGGTAAGTAAACAAAGCAAAAATATTTATCATCATTAGCAGGGTCCAAGAGTAACAACAGAAATAAGACAACCCCAAAAAGTATACTGAGTCAATTTAACAAAAAACAAAACAAAAAAAAACATCAACACAGAAATTAATGAACACAGCACTAATGCAGCACCTTCTCTCAGGCAACGTCCCCCGATACCATGTTTAAGACTTATTAATAGAGCTTTAATCTAAGAATGATTATGGTGCCTTAATTTGAAGGCCTATAAATATAAAGTCAAATGCAGGAGCTTTCATGAATCCTGGTTTTATGCCTTACAAATGCTGTTTCTGTAGACAAAACAAAATTCATCCAAAACAAGAAATGCTGGGCATGCTTCAATGGTTTCAGTGGTGCTTGTGACCACTAAAATGAAATACAATTTACAAATACCCTGAGATTACTTAATTGTGTTCTAAGATTAATTCTTGTTTCACAATCTGTGAGACTTTGGAAGATTTTTTTATGCAAACAATTACATTAACAATTTATATACAAAGTAGAATAATGGAAATGAATAACCAACCACAAATTCAAATAAAAGCTAAATTGTCAAACACTAATATTTATTTATCTAAGGAGATAAATGTTATAGACTGGAAAGGCAAACAAATGTAATGCAAAACAAAACTATTGACAGGAGAAAGAAGTGATTATTTAATTTTTAAACGAAGTAAATCCTTTAAATAAACAAAATAAACCCACTGAATTAATAAGTGATTGTTTATTAACCAATCACAAACAGTTGCTGTTGCCAACTGGTGTCAAAAAATCTAAGACGAATGTTTGTGGACACCAGCAATCTCACCCATTTGTGCTTGTTGAACATAAAGTTCCAAATTTACTCTATTGTTTGCTGTTGTAATATCCTCCATGCTTCTGAAAAAGCTTTACATTTACTTTGATATAGACACTGATGTGTGGCTGTGGGGATTTGCATTCACAAAAGAATTATTGAGATTAGGCCGTAAACTGGGTGATAAAACTTAAGGCACACGTAAGATTCCAGTTTATTCCAAAGGTGTTAATTGGAGGTGAGGTCAGGGTTGTGTGCAGTTGAGTTTTTCCCCTCCAACTTTGGCAGACCATGTCTTTATAGATCTTGATTTGTGCATCAACGATACGTGACACGATATATAATTTTAATATAGATATAGAAACCATATATGTGCAAATGTCAGTTGTTTTTAATAATTTGCTATATTATTATTATCATTATTATTATTATTAATATTATTATTATTATAATTAGATACTCATGACTTTCACTACTTCCCAATTTAAACATGGCACATAAACGAAAATGACAGACACTAATTTCCAAGTGAGAAGGATGACGTTAACATTTTATATACATACAGGTATTTTAGTAACATAATCTAAAATAACTTGCTGATGCAGGCTATTTTTATATTATTATACTGTGATAAAAGTAAATTTTATTATCATTTATACAATCTCACATAACACTCCACATATATCCACTTTATGACCCCCTTTATGTTTATTTTCCATTTGCTTACACATCTTGCTTCTTATCTTGTACATAAAACTTATAAATATATACAATCATTTTTTTTTACTTTATTGTTTTCATAAAGCAAGCTCTTTATGAAAATTCAAGCTCCATGATGTAGAGTGTGTCTGAGCACTGCAGTTGTCCTGTCACAATAAAAACACGCATTGTTTAAAGATTTTTTTTACTGTAGATTAGGGTTGCTGTAACAAACAATACAATGTTCAGTTATTTTACCCCCCTTGTCACATAAAAAACACATTTTAAGGCAAAATCTAACTTTACAATATTAGGAAATGTATTTAGTACAACAGCCAAGCAGCATTACATCAAATGGTTTTCAAATGCAAAACAAAAAGACAGCTAGTAAATCTCTTCTCTTCTCTTCTCTTCTCTTCTCTTCTCTTCTCTTCTCTTCTCTTCTCTTCTCTTCTCTTCTCTTCTTTTCTCTTCTCTTCTCTTCTCTAAAACAGTAACTTAAACAAGGTAAATGATTAATGATGTTTTCTCTATCATGACGGTTCAAATTAAACCACTTTAATGTTAAAGTTATAACTCTAAATCATTCAAACCCCTGATTTCCTAATGGGTTTAAAGTGTAATATAATATATAATGCTATGCTGGATTTAGCTTTGAAGAGATTTTATATTTATAGCAAATTATTACAATGTTATATTTCTTGGTTTAAATAATTTACTTAAAATTAGTTGTTTCATATTTTTTTTGCCTTGTAATTAAACAACATTTTATTGCCAATTAAGTTGAAAGTTTATTGTTGTTTTTTCTGTTCCTGTTTTAATATGTACAAATTAATATTTCATATAAAACATATAAATGAAGTATATCAATGAAAATATAACCCAGCCATTAGGGGGGCACAAGCCAGTGCATTCTTAGTGCCGGTCCCAAGCCTGGGTAAATGGGGAGGGTTGCGTTAGGAAGGCATCCAGCGTAAAACATGTGCCAAATCAAATATGCGGATCACAAATGAGAATTTCATACCGGATCGGTCGAGGCCCGGGTTAACAACGACCGCCAAAGGTATCGTTAGCCGACAGGGTACCGGTGGAAATTGGGCTACTGTTGGCCGAAGGAGGTGAAGGAGAGGAGGAAGACGTCTACAGAGACGGCAGGGAAAGAAGCAGTGTAGGAGAGTAGAGGTTCGGGTTGGTACTTTAAATGTTGGTACTATGACGGGTAAAGGGAGAGAGGTAGCTGATATGATGGAGAGGAGAAAGGTAGATATGCTGTGTGTTCAGGAGACCAAGTGGAAAGGGAGTAAGGCCAGGAACATTGGAGGTTTAAACTGTTTTATCATGGTGTGGATGGAAAGAGAAATGGTGTAGGGGTGATCCTGAAGGAAGAGTACAGTAAGAGTGTAGTAGAGGTGAAGAGAGTTTCTGATAGGGTGATGATCGTGAAGGTGGAGATTGATGGGATGATGATAAATGTCATCAGTGCCTATGCTCCACAAGATGGCTGTGAGATGAAGGAAAAGGAAAGATTCTGGAGTGAATTAGATGAAGTGGTAGATGGTGTACCTAGAAAAGAACGATTGGTGATTGGGGCAGACTTTATTGGGCATGTAGGTGAAGGGAACAGAGGTGATGAGGAGGTGATGGGTAGGTATGGTTTTAAGGAGAGAAATGTGGAAGGGCAGATGGTGGTAGATTTTGCTAAAAGGATGGAAATGGCAGTGGTGAACACGTATTTTAAGAAGAAGGAGAATCATAGGGTGACGTATAAGAGTGGAGGAAGGTGCACACAGGTGGACTATGTGCTATGCAGGAGATGCAACCTGAAAGAGATTGGAGACTGTAAGGTGTTGGCGGGGGACAGTGTAGCTGGACAGCATCAGATGGTGGTCTGTAGGATGGTTTTGGAGGTGAAGAAGAAGTGGAGGAAAGTAAGGATTGAAAGAAGAATAAGATGGTGGAAACTGAAGGAGGAAGAGTGTAGTGTGAGGTTCAGGGAAGAGGTTGTATAAGAGGTTGGACAAAAAAGGATTTATACCGATTGGCCAGGCAGAGGGACCGATCTGGGAAGGATGTACTGCAAGTTAGAGCAATAAAGGATGGAGAGGGAAATGTGTTGACTAGTGAGGAGAGTGTGTTGAGAAGGTGGAGGGAGTATTTTGAGCAGCTGATGAATGAGGAAAATTACAGAAAGAAAAGGTTGGAGGATGGGGAGTTGACAGACTGGTTTAGGGTGAAGGATGGACTGCATCAAGGATTGGCCCTGAGCCCTTTCCTGTTTGCAGTGGTGATGGACAGGTTGATGGACGAGGTCAGACAGGAGTCTCCCTGGACTATGATGTTTGCAGATGATATTGTGATTTGTGGTGAGAGTAGAGAGCAGGTTGAGAAGAGCCTGGAGAGGTGAAGATATGCGCTGGGGAGAAGTGGAATGAAAGTCAGTAGGAGTAAGACAGAGTACATGTGTGTGAATGAGAGGGAGGGCAGTGAAGTGATGCGGTTGCAGGGAGAAGAGGTGGAGAAGGTGGAGGAGTTTAGGTACATGGGGTCAACAGTGCAAAGTAATGGAGAGTGTGTTAGAGAAGTAAAGAAAAGAGTGCAGGCAGGGTGGAGAAGATTGACAGGAGTGATTTGTGATAGTAGGGTATCTGCAAGAATGAATGGGAATGTTTATAGGACTGTGGTGAGATTTGCGATGTTGTATGGATTAGAGACAGTGGCATTGGGTAAAAGAAAGGAGGTAGAGCTGGAGGTAGCAGAGCTGAAGATGTTAATGTTTTCGTTGGGAGTGACGAGGTTGGACAAGATTCGAAATTAGTTTATTAGAGGGACAGCACATGTAGGATGTTTTGGTGACAAGGTGAGGGAGGCAAGATTGAGATAGTTTGGACATGTGCAGAGGAGGGACATGAATTATATTGGTAGAAGAATGCTGAAGATGGAGCCACCAGGTAGGAGGAAAAGAGGAAGGCCAAGGAGGAGGTTCATGGATGTGGTGAGGGAAGACATGCAGGTAGTTGGTGTGAAAGAGGCAGATGTAGAGGACAGGGTGGTATGGAGACGGATGATCGGCTGTGGCGACCCCTAATGGGAGCAGCCGAAAGAAGAGGAAGATCAATGAAAATATATAAATGGAAAAAGTTACATTGTGATTAAAGATTTTCTTTTCTCTTATGTAATAAAAAATATACAAATAAAAATGTACTATAAAAAAGTTCAATGTTGATTCAAGAAATGTAGATAGAAAAATGTTTTCCTTTTTTGAAATGTTAAACTTTCCATCATTAATTTACTACAATAGTAGAGTAAATGGCAGAGATTGCTGAAAGAGAAGGAATAGACAACATCATTATACACAATTTCTCTCAAAAGCATTTCTTTTGTTTTCTATTTCATATAAGTTTCTATTTACCTATATTGCCTGTATATTACATTATACAGAAATATATATATATATATATA
>MU551704.1:4112801-4123443 GCA_024362625.1 Silurus asotus
TTTATTTATTTATTTATTTATTTATATATTTTATTTATTTATATATATATATTGTCTGTCAAAATTTCAATTATTTTAAACGGCACTAGATGTTATGAACTATATCAATTCAGCGCACATTTCTATTTTTACCATTTTTATAAAAAGTATAAATACATAAATAACTAACTAAATATAAAAGAGGCGAAATTTAAACCTCCAGCAAAACATAAACTTATTTATGTCATCCCTTCTTTACTTAGATATACAATAAATAAATAAACTCCACCGAAAAATTATTTTAATCAGTAAACTTTTGTTTTATTTTTGAACAAAGTCTCAAATCAAACACCAAATCCGCCAAGTTTTACACAATTAACTCTCTGGGTGGCGTTTTGTGGGTTTTTCCCTCATAATGGCGACACCAACTTAAATTACTGTCTTTATTGATCGTACAGATAAAAAGCAATACATCATTCAAATCTGTGAAATGTCTCTGATTATATATATATTGACTTGAAGAGGTGTACTTTCTCCGGTATCACCTCATTAACTGTCTGTGTGGAAACATAGCAAAGGCTCTTAATGATGTCCACACATATCTGCACTGTTATAGCCTTTATATTTAATCACTGTACATATGCTTACATAAATATTACATGCTGTAAATATGATACATGTTTATCTGCACTATTTGCACGATTGCTACTTTTTGCACTTCTGGTAGATGCCAAAATGCATTTCGTTGCTGTGTACCTGTACTATGGAATGACAATGTTCGTTGATCAATCTATCTATCTATCTATCTATCTATCTATCTATCTATCTATCTATCTATCTATCTATCTATCTATCTATCTGTCTATCTGTCTGTCTGTCTGTCTGTCGAATATTAATATGATGTGAGGTCCAGTTAACAACTAAAACGGGTAGAAGTAATAACTACATTTTACTTAAGTACATGTCAGAGTCAAGACTTCTTTACTTTCACTTAAGAAAAAAGGTATAATCAGTACTTCAACTTTTACCCGAGTATTTTAAAACATGAGTATCTGTACTTCTGGATGTGTGTACTTTTGCCACCTCTGGTTGAGAAAAAATAAATGAAAAGAACAGATTTTAGTGTTGGTCATTTGACCAGAATTGTAAGCCTGAAATAAAATGAAGTTTCCCAGCCCTGTGTAAATACAGAAATGGATCCACAAATCCAGCAAAAATCATTAAGTAGGAGAGCACCGCCATACATGTCTCAGTCTGTGTAACTGTTAGAAAATCATACACCAAAATTAATATTATCATTGGACAGTATGAAATAAATACGAAAGCCAGAATAAACAAAATCACCCAAAAAGCTTTCTTTTTCATGCGGTTAGATTCGGCATCTTTTGCACTTAATTTCTCACCAGGTCCAGGTTTTCTTAAAGCTTTAAGCACTGCAATAGAGCAGATAGTTTTAATAGAAAACACAAGTAAGTACTCTGGTAGTAGAATACAATACAATGCGTCTCTCAGTTTTATAAAAGTACAACACACACTGAATCCTAAAACTATTATCCAAATAACAACTGACCATGTAATGCGATATCTCAGTGGTTTGTATTTTAAGAATATAACAGGATGGATCACTGCCACATATCGCTCCACACAGACACAGCACTGAAACAAGGGACGGCTGATACTATGATAGAAGGATAAAATCACGATTAAGTTATATAAAATGCCATTAGGATAATTTATAAAGATTACATTACTAAACAATGCAAACACCACATTGACACAATTGATGATCTCACATACACAAAGGTTGATAGAAAAGAATTCTGATGCTGTTCCATTCCTTTGATTTTTTACTATTAACCACAAAACATATATGTTGAGCGGTAGAGACCCAACCTGCACAATTATGCTGAGGCTAATGAATGTATAGAGCCAATAGACAGGTCTATTATTATTAGCTGGAAGAGGAAACGAAGAGTTCATATACACCTCTGTGGTCTCTGCAGCTAAATTGCTGTGGAAATTAAAATGAAGGACATAATAAAAGGTTAGATACAGATACTAATGTTACAGTGAAATTAGTCTTTGTAAAGCATAAATATTCAATTAATTTAAAATCGTATTATTTAATTTTTGTTAGTTCTATATTTAACAATTAATTATAATAGAAACGATCATGCAAAATACAATCTAAAAAAGCAACTTTAGCACTGTAAATGATTAAAGATATATAAGATAAATAAAGAAAACTCTCTATCATGAGGTTCAAATTAAACTACTTTTTAAAAGCTAGAACTTCATTTAAAACTCCTGAGTAAACTTTTCTCTATTTTCTAAGGGGTTTAAATTACAATATTATGTATAATGCTATGTTGGATGTAGCTTTGGAAAGATTTTATATTTATATATATCAAATTTCTGTGTTTTTATTTTTCTTGATTAAAATCATAATATACTTAAAAATAGTCCTGGTTCATTTTTTTTTTTTTTTGCTCCGTAGTGAAACAATATTTTCATGCTAAATATGTTTAAAAGTGTTTGTAATGCATGTATAGTATATAAGTATATATTTTTCCTTTTCAAGTTATTATACGTACACATTCAAATTTCCTGTATAACAGATGGATGGCAACAATATGAAAAGTTACTATGTGATTAAAGATTTAATGAATATATGCCTCCTTTTTTAACCACATAATTAACATTATACAGTAGAAATAAACAGTAGAAAATTTGTCAATTTAGCTGATGTTGAAGAAATGATGTTCAAAAAATGCAAATACAAAAATGTTTACCTTTTTTGAAATGTTAAACTTTCCATCATAAATTTCTTACACCTGTACAGTAAATGGCAAAGATTGCTGTAAGAGAAGACATTAAGATAATTGCATTAGACATACAGTTTCTCTTAGACACAGCAATTATATATATTTTTTAATACACATGTCTATTTACCCATATTACCTATTTATTTCTACTGTATACAGAAAAGTAATAGTGGAGCAAAATTCTAGTTAATGATACTGTCCGCTGAAATGCTTTATAGCCTGTGATGATGGAGTGCATGACTCACATATGCTGATTTAACCAAAAAAAAAAATAATTGATCATTATTGTGTGTAAAAAGAAATGTAAAACATGGTGCTAGCCCATAATGGTGGGCTGCAGAGGTTATGTTGCTCAATCCTTGTGTTCAGGCATTTTAAAAATATATATTGTATTAAGTGCCATTGAAAGTATACTTTTTAAATTACTCAGAGGTGGGAAGTAACAAAGTACAAATACTTCGTTACTGTTTTATGTGGATTTTTTTGGTATCAGTATTTTACTCCACTATTTATTTTTTATTTTTTACTTTTACTCATTACATTTTTACACAAATATCTGTACTTTCTTCTTCTTACATTTTCAAAACCGGCTTGTTACTTTAGTTTTAATCTATTGATTTGGTGAAATGTCAATATTTTTCTTTTTTAACTGCGCGCCAATTTCAGCCCACCAACCGATTTCCTGTCATTGTGCATCTTTTTCAATCCGTTGGTGTATAATGTCCTGTCTCTCACTCACCACAGATGTAGACTAGTTTAAGAAGCTAAGAATGAGCAGGGCAGAAAGCAACAAGAAGTAAAGCTAACGTGGATGAGACAGAGTCAGTGATGTAAACATGACTGAGAAATGTTATTAACGCTCGATCAATTAAGCGTGCATTTCTGTTTTACCAATTTAAAACATATATATAAATACATAAATAAATAACAATATAAAAGAGGCAAAATTAAAACCTTCAGCAAAACATACATTTATCCACGATGTCCTTTCTTTAATTAGATATCAAATAAATAAATAAATAAACTCCACCGGAAAATATTTTTAATCAGTAAACCTTTGTTTTATTTATGCGCCAAGTCTCAAATCAAACACCAAATCCGGCATGATTCACACAGTTAACACTCTGGTTGGTGTTTTGTGGGTTTTTCCCTCATAATGGCGAAACAAACTTTAATTACTGTCTTTATTGATCGTGCAGATAAGAACAATACATCATTTAAATCTGTAAAATGTCTGTTTTTATTTGTATACACTTATAATAACAACAAATCAGTATGATTATGAAAAAAGCTTCTCGAATTGACTTGAAGAGGTGCAGTTTCTCCGGTATCACCTCATTAACTGTACCTGTGACAACATAGCAAAGGTTCTGTTTGGTGTCCTGATGATTTATGTAATTTAAACCACCATAATTACTCTAAAACATTTACAAGAATATATGTAACCATGCTCTATGTTGCATCCATATATCTTCATATTCATGTTGCTTAAAGTATTACTTTTAAACAGGAAGTATTAATATATGGTACATTCAGAACAAATAGAAATGTGCAATAAAATATTTAATTTAACTGATGGCCCTAATATTAATCTGATGTGAGGTCCAGTTACCAACATGACACTAAAACGGGTAGAAGTAATTACTACTTTTTACTTAAGTACATGTCAGAGCCAAAACTTCTTTACTTTTACTTGAGTAAAAAGGTATAATCAGGACTTCAACTTTTACCCGAGTATTTTAAAACATGAGTATCTGTACTTCTACTTAAGTAAAGGATGTGTGTACGTTTGCCACCTCTGGAAATTACGTAACAAATGTCAACAACTGATCAATGACTATCTTGTAGCATTTGGATCTGAATGTCCTATAACCCGTTGGTCCTTAACCCCCAGGCAATGGGTGAATTGGTACCGGGCCGCACAGAAAAAATACATAATTTACATTATTTCCATTTTATTTATTATCTGATTCTGAACGGATGTTTTATTTTGGAAAATTACCGGATTCTCTCCACCACATCTGTCTATGACTCACTCTTGATGCATGTCAAGATGCTTGCCTCAGTCACATGTCTTACCTACATTTGCTACCTTCTTAAAGCGGCTGCTCCGGCCGCTAACACATAATACATTACCGCTAAATTAAAACCCCCGAGCTAGCAAAATGAACAAAAAACAACACAGTGGATTCATGTTTATTATTATATTTAGAAAATACCAGTTTTTATGCAAAATAAAATTTTATTTGTTGTATTTATCCGCCACACCTTAAAGGCCAGTTTGTAAAAATATTGTCTTACTTTAAACCCGTCCGTGGCGCAAAAAAGTTGGGGACCGCTGCTATAGCTACAAAATTTTTTAAAGCATTTGCATATTCTAAAATTAAAAATAAAAATTATTTTGAATATTTACCCTGTTTACTTTTATTCACAGCTAAAGCTGCTTAAAAAGGCTTTCCATTCCCCTTCAGTCGAAACGCTATGGGAACGCCCCTGACCGCACTCGGAACCACGTGTGTAATCTGTCATATAGGCGTTTGGAACATGACGTCATCAGCGGGCAACTTCGCGTAAACAGGAAGCTACAAATGGCTGCGAGATGGAAAAGACGCTAGCTTCTGCTCGTTCAGGTAAACGCTGTTTCGCTGTGTTTTTTACTGATCGAGTGATGGCTGGCAGACAGAATTACCACAAATGTGTTCATCCATGTCCGCGTTTTATTACCGGTAAGGATTCGCATGTTTGCCTGGGAGCGTAGCATGCACAATTTGCTCTTGAAGGGGTTGATTGCTTGCATTGTAGCCGCATGGCTATGCGCACGCTTTACTCTCGGAGAGCGCTCTTTGAGAAGAGCTCTTTCTCTCTCGCTAAGGCACAGTGGCGCTGCCGCTCGTGGGGCTCGCAGGCCGATATAGCAGCGGGGGTTGTAGTCAGATGAGTCTGCTTCAGCCTCGTCTGCTGAATCGAGCTCCTGCTCTCTCAGAGAAGCAGGCCCGATGGCTGCTTCTTCTCCCGGTGCGAGCAGCGCAGCATTACATGCCTCTCCCTCCGAGGAAGGAGAGCTGATTGATGCTAGCGAGCCCGTGGATTCCTCACAACCTGTTCTGTACGAGGAACTCCTCAAGGTTGTGGCGCGAGCCGTAACTAAGCTGAATCAACCTTGGCCGGTGGAGCAGCAGAAACAGCGCGCACCCAGCAAGCTGGATGAGCATTTGCATCCTGTGTCACTTTCTAGGTGCCGGGGCTTGCCGTTTTTTCCCGATCTGCACCGAGGTGTCCAGATCCTGGAAAACCCCATACTCAGCACGTACTTCTTCCCACCACTCCTCACTCTACGCAAACGTGGTTGGGGCTAAGGCGCGCGGCTACGGGGCGATGCCGCGTGTTAAAGAGATGCTAGCCAGCTATCTCTCTCCTAGCGTAGCATCATCACTAAAGGCTCCGGTGTTCCCTACTAAGCCGCATGCTACATCGGCTCTAGTAGGGAAGGCTTACGCGACAGCAGGTCAGGCTGTGGGTTGTCTCCACACCATGGGGGTGTTACAGGCATACCAGGCTGACCTGCTACGTGATCTGGATTAGGGACTTAGCTCCGGGGCCACTAATATTAAGGAGTTGCGTCACGCTGACAACTTAACCCTTCGGGCCATGAAAAACAAGGCGCAGGCCGTTGGTCAGTCCATGGCGGCCCTACCTCCGCAGGACGAGTGCATGGAGAAAATTGGAGCAGCTGCTATGGCTCTAACAGGAAAGGTTTCCTGGCCAATAAGCAGACTTTGAGCAAATGGGTAGTGGATGCAATTGTGTCGGCTCACGAGTCCTCTGGCCTCCTCTCACCGCTCGGGGTCCGAGCTCACTCCACCCAGAGTGTGGCGGCCTCTATGGCCTGGTCTGCTGAAGTGTCACTTCAGGACATCTGTGACGCCACGGGTTGGTCCACCCTGCTGATCTTTGTTGGTTTTATGACCTTGACCTCAGAGCCACCCCGGGCTCCTCTGTCCTACGTGCTGGTGCCGAGGCCCTCTCTCTTTAGTCAGGGTCTGGTTAGTGTGGTGTGATTGGACACTTGTTCCCATAGCGTTTCAACCCAGCTCGAGTTCCTGAAGGTGAACGTCTCTAGGTTACGACCGTAACCCTAGTTCCCTGAGGGAACAAGATGCTGCGTCTCCGTGCCACACTCCCTGCATCCCTGTGGCGCTTACCTTCTCTCGCAGGAGCTAGCATCTTGTCCATCTCGCAGCCATTTGTAGCTTCCTGCTTACACAATGTCACCTGCTAATGACGTCATGTCCCAAATGCCTATTGGTCAGATTACACACGTGGTTCAGAGCGCGGTCACGCAGGGGCGTTCCCATACCGTTTTGATGCAACGTCTCGTTACCTCGTGGGAACGAGACGCTGTACAGCTGCTCTATACGGCTGCTCTTTAAGAAGGCTGCTCTTTAAAGAGCATGCTTATACGGCTGCTCTTTAAGGAGGCCACCCCCACTCCTCGATGTCTCTGTCCTTTTTTCATTCTTCCCCTTCAGCCCCAAGACAGTGGTTTATTCCAAAGTCCTGGGGCTTAGGGATCATGGCTATGGTGTCATGACACGGGTTAAAGAGACGCTGGCTTATGCTTACTATCTCTCCCCGGGTATGGCAATCCTCGACAATACCCACCAAGCCCCTGTGCACTACCTCTGTGTTGGTGGGTAAGGCTTACACCTCAGCAGGTCAGGCCACTGGATGTCTGCACACCATGTCGGTGCTACAAGCATACCAAGCCAACCTGCTGTGGGAGCTGGATATGGGAGACCCTTTGGGTGGCATTGACCAGTCTATAGCCACCCTAAAAGCCACCCTAAAGACCTCTGTGGCTTACCCTGTCTGAAATACCTGACAGGGACATGGTTGTGCTACTAAACGCACCACTTTTTACTTTGGTTCTGTTCAGCGATGCCATTGATTCGGTAGTTGTTAGGTTCCAGGAGTCCAAGAGACAATTGGGGGTGTTACAGTGGTATCTCCCATGATGCTCGTATGGGGTTGCTTGACGGGCGCAGCCCCAACCCCAACCCCCACGCGGTGCCTTGGGTTAAAGCCCCATGAGGTGACAGATCTGAGGACTGTTTCAGGGCATGGCCTGCTCCAACAAGCTCCCTTCTTTGGTTCCTCCAAGCATCATTGCAGACCTTAAGGGAGCACCTGTCAGTCTGGATGGCTTTGCCAGATGTGTCCCTGTGGGTCCTGCGCACTGTAGAGCAAAGCTATGCAATTCAGTTCGGGTCTCGCCCACCCCGGTTCAACAGGCTCTCTCCCTCTCTGGTGAGATGCGAGCAGGCTCTGGTCCTGGAACGAGAAGTAGACACTCTCCTGAAGTAGACACTCTCTGTCCCTCTGTCAGACAGAGAGTCCAGGATCTACAGCCGGTACTTCATAGTTACCTGCTCTTTGATGAGGCTCTGGTTAAAAATGCTGACCCTCAAGCAGTTCATGTCTTAGATCAGATCCGAGGACTGGTTTCACGGTAGATCTGCAGGATGCGTACTTTCACATACCCATCATCCTTTCTTACAGGAAGTTCCTGAGGTTTGCTTATGTTGTCAAAGCATACCAGTATGGCTCTGGCTCCCCTGAGACTTCAGGGCTTCAGTATCCTCAATTATATCGACTATAGGTTAAAATTAGCTTGATTAGAGCAGTTAGTGGTCCGGCATTAAGATGTCATTTTCACTCACGTTCTCTATTATGGAGAACCATCTATCTCAGCAACATATGGGTTTCGATGACTATACCCGTGCAGCTTTTCTCTGCCCACCGTAATGATGGACGCAATGCGGGCAGAGGAAAGCCGCACGGGTATAGTCATCAAAAGGTCAGAGAAAGGCAGTCATTCACTGTCAGGCAGTTTCTGAGACTGCTCAGGTTAATAGCAGCTGCATCCAATGCCATTCCACTTGGTCTTCTGTACATGAGACCCCTTCAATAGTGGCTCAAGGCCCACAAGTTCTCTTAGAAGGGCAATCCCCTCTGCACAATCAAGGTCACATGGCGATGCCTACGTACCTTAGATGCATGGAGAGATCCCTGGTTCCTACTTCAAGGATGCCATGGCACAACTGTGGCCGAGGCTGCGTCTTTACGCCTCGTCCCCGTTGTGTTGCTTCTGGGAGTTCTGGAGAGAATTTGAGATTCCTCTGGAAAGTGATCTCCTCTTTCAATCAGGGGGCGCAACAGTTTACCTGATCTGTGGAAGCTGTGGCTGTGGCCCCTGAAGGGGCACAACTCTGAGGTTCCAGTCTCTCCACCGAGGTGGTAGAGACCATTCTCCAATCCAGACGGTCATATCCCGTGAGATGGCACCTGTTCACTGTGTGAACCAATTCGACCTAGTCCACTGCCCAGTTGGTTCAGTGTTGGAGGCTTTGTATGAGCCCTCCTTCGAGCCTTTGGCCAAAATGTCATGGAGGCACATCCATTATTAATGCGTTCTTGCTGGCTATCTGCTCTCTGATGACAGTAGGTGATTTACAGGCCCTTTTTGTGGCACCCACTTTCCTAGAGTTCACTCCAGGCATGGCCAGTGCGTTCCTGCACCCTAGAGCGGGTTATGTCCCCAAGGTTCCCCACGGTCGTCCGTTATTTATTTATTTCTATTTTTTTAAACAAGTTATTTTTTTCATTTCACTTCACCAGTTTGGACTATTTTGTGTATGTCCATTACATGAAATCCAAATAAAAATCTATTTTAATTCCAAGTTTTAAGGCAACAAAATAGGAAAAACGCCAAGGGGGGTCAATACTTTTGCAAGGCACTGTACATCATAGATTCAGATTAATACATGACTTGAAGAAATTAAGAGTACTTTTCTGGGCAATATATTAATTATATGTGCTATCCAAGTTAATCTATCAAATGTACCTTTATGATATAATTTCACTTTTAAACCTTTTAAGTATTAACTTTTAAAATGGAAGATTAATAAAAGTTATAAATTATATGTAAATTATATTTTAGTATTTACTAAGTATTTAGTGAAACAGACAGCACAGAGTAAGTCAGTTAAAAAATATTTTCGAAGACATGCCATGATAAATTATTTTCCATTTGCAAATGCTCAGATGCAATGATTACTAAAATTCTATGAAATATTGGAGCTTGTTGTTAACCAAACTACATGTCTATGACATAAAAGCAAATAACCAACCACAAATGATAAAGTGACTAGGTGGTCATGTTAATATTTATTCTACAAGGAAGACTAAGATGCTAAAACAGGAAATCAATATAATGCAAGGCAAGATTGAAAATAATGTCAGGAGAAAGAAGGGGAACATTTGAGTTACAGAAAAATACCTATAAAATGTTAGAATAAAAAAACTAAAATATAAGGCTGATTATATAAACGCATTTACTATCATAAAACAAATTAGTGTGATTGTTCATTGTCATTGACCCAGAAATAACTTTATTTTTTAAAAATTACAGTACATTTCTTTACAATGCATCATATTTTTTATTTTATTTTACATTTTATGGGATAAGCTTATGAAAGTTATATCCTTATAATATTTTAGTGAATGGTTGTAAGAGGTTATTTATCCATTTGCCGAAAACTTTTATTACTATATTTCATAGCAACGGTTATATCATTAATTGTTCATGTGAGATAAATTTGTTATATCCTTATAATATTTTAGTGAATGGTTGTAAGAGGTTATTTATCCATTTGCCGAAAACTTTTATTACTATATTTCATAGCAACGGTTATATCATTAATTGTTTTATGTGAGATAAATTTGAAGGTTATATGATCATTCAATAGTATATATAAACTAGTGTATATATATATATA
>MU551704.1:4124252-4166655 GCA_024362625.1 Silurus asotus
ATATTTGGTTTTTTTTTTTTTTTTTTCCTATAATCTGATTTCAACCATGAGTAAAACTAAAGCATTGACTGGACACTGATTATATTTAGCATTTGGCATGTGGCACAACTGCAATAAATCGAAAGAATTTACATTACAATTACTTCTTACATAAAGTAAATTTATCAATGTAAAAAACTTTATTAATATACAATTATTATAAAAGCCATGTCATATTAAACACTGAAAGTTGTTAGCTTTTCATTTATATGAGTTATCTAAAAAGTTACTTATTTGACTTAATATTTGAGAAGAAATAAAAACAAATTGTACTGATACTGGTGTCTACTCTAATTTGAACAAAACCATAAGCCTGAAATAGAGGGAAGTTTTCCAACCCTTTGTAGATACAGAAATGGATGTGCAAATCCAGCAAATGCCATAAAGTAATAAAATACTGCCATAGCCTTCAATCTTTGTGTATCTGATAGAAAATCATATACATATATGACCATCATTATTGGACTATAAGTAATGATCATGAAAACCAAAATAACCATAATCACCCAAAAAGCTTTCTTTTTCATGCGGTTAGATTCGGCATCTTTTGCACTTAATTTTTCACCAGGTCCAGGTTTTCTCAAAGCTTTTAGCACTGCTATAGAGCAGAGAATTGTAATAAAAAATATAAGTAAGTACACCGGTAGTAGAATACAATACATTGCATTTCTATATGATAAAAATACAGAGATCACACTGACTCCTACAATGATTATCCAGCTAACAACTGACCATGCAGTACAGTGTATTAATGGTTTGTATTTTAAGAAGATAACTGGATGGATCACTGCCATGTATCGCTCCACACAGATTGAGCACTGGAAGAAGGGGCGGCTGATACTATGCAGTGTGGAAATTAATAGGAGATAAATAAACATAGGGCTTTTTTCACTATTTTTATAGAGTATACCATTTAGAATAGAAGGGACTGAGGTGAAGCAAATGATGATCTCACCTACACAAAGGTTAAGAGAAAAGCATTCTGAAGCTGCTCCATTTGTTATAATTAGCCGTAAAACATATCCATTGAGTGGTAGGGACACAGTAAGCACAATTATGCTGATACCAAGTAATGTATAGAACTCAGATTTGTTATTATCAGTTAAAAGGGGGAATGAAGAGTTTGTAGCCGTCTCTATGGTGTGTGTCACTAAATTGCTGGGAAGGATAAAAAGTTCAGACATAGACACTGATGTTAGTTGACAAATAATTATATAAAAATAATTTACATGTCAAAGGATATATTCGTCATTTTAATTTCATTTGAGGTGAACAAACTTTATATTATTTAAGTAAAGTTTACATGTATTGAGATACAATTTTTAAAAAGATGAGATATAGATTGTTCTAAATTCATAAAACCTTACATAAAAGTCTGCACTATTTTCTTTGTATAGCAAAACCATTCTCAGAGATTTCATGAAGGGTTCAAGGTTTTAGCTTTCTAAATGTGTTAGTATTTGGAACCCCTAAAAGTATGTAAAGATACTAGTAGAACTAATTACAAGTTGGTAGGAAAACCTTAGTTTTAGAAATCCTTTTTAGTTGGTTCCTGCAGAATGTTTTTGGTACAAGAATATACATAACACATTTTATTACATTTTATTTAAAAATGCAAGTCTTACTATGCAAATGTAAAATATACTATATAAAGCAGAGGTATCAGAGCCCCATTACTAACTCACATTTCCTATCATTTTATTAAATTTTCTACATATGAATAGATATTGCTAATTCAAGAAATCTGTCTACAAAAACATTTACCTTGTCTGAAATGTGAAAACTTCCATCATGTACTCAGCAATGCATATTCTTAGCTTCTTAATGTACTTTGCAGAGATATCTGGTAGAGAAGAAATAGAGATAATAACATTAGACACATAGTTTCTCTCAATACCAATAACTGTATGTTCTTTGCTCTTATCACTCATAATTAAAAAGCAGAAATGTCATAAATGTTTTTCTAAATAAAACCTTTAAAAACCTTTTTTTATCATATCATATTTTATTTATTAATTGAATATGTATATTTACACAGTATATTGAAAATTATTAGTGTAGCCAAATCTATCACTGATGTAACTGAATGGTTTATATAGCCTACGATATTGTGATGAGGGATGGCTTGGATCAAATGTGGTGAGTTAAACATTACATGAATGTTCATCAATATTAGGTATGTCAAAGACATTACAACAAATGTAAAACAAAACCTTCAAGAGTCTCATGTGTCAACAAGTTAAATTAGCATGTAAAAAATTACCTCCTTGTTAAATAAAGTATTGTAATGATAATAACAATTCCAACAAACTAAAAGCATTTTAGTAAAAGGAACAAGTACATCATGAGGAGTGAGAAAACCTTTATTAAATGCAGCTCACAATAAAATTAAGTTATATTCGAAATAGTACAAATCCACTGTTAACCGAAAGTTGCACTGTAATCACCTTTTTTTGGCATAAAAAAAAAATCAGTAGCTGAATATGAAACCAAAAGAAATCATATTTTGTAAATTGTGCTTATTTAATATGGCTATATAAGTAGCTACCATTCCAGATTGAGCTTTTATGTCACAACAGTGAAACTAATGGGGAAGGTATATAACTCAAAGAACAAATTTGGGCTCACCAGTGGTTCATATATGTTTGAGTTTAAATTTTAGGCACTCTTTGAAATTTTTTTAATGAGTAGCTCCATTTGTTCATATCGTCATAAAACAATGTTTTATAAATTGTTAATATACAATAATTAGCCCAATTAACTTCTAAGCTGTAAGAAAATATATCTTTCCTAAATCTCTGTGGAAATATTCAAGCTTATCGTGCATCATTTTATGACATATTAAATACAAATGCAAAACAAAAGCATGCAAGGAAATAAACAACCACAAATGCAAATGGTAAATCCACTGAGTTGTCAAACATTGTTCTATTTATTTATCTAAAGGGATTAGCACATTAAAAACCTTCAAAGCAAAATAAACGTATGCAAAGTAGCAGAGAGGGGTGAGCATGCAAGTTAGAATACAAAAAATAGTCCACTTATTTTTTTTTCATAAAATGTATAATTATGACATTTTTGCAACTAAAATAGGTATCTATCTATCTATCTATCTATCTATCTATCTATCTATCTATCTATCTATCTATCTATCTATCTATCTATCTAGATAAAATAATAAAATGCTAAGATAATGATAATGATGAAGATAATGATGAAAATGATGATTTACAAACGCGATTCCAAAAAAAGTTGGGACACTGTACAAATTGTGAATAAAAACAAAATGCAACAATGTACAATTTTCAAATTTCAATATTTTATTTAAAATACAACATAGATGACATATTAAATGTTTAAACTGAGAAAATCATTTTAATGAAAAAAATAAGTTGAATTCAAATTTTATGGCATCAACACAACTCAAAAAAGTTGGGACAAGGCCATGTTTACCACTGTGTGGCATCCCCTCTTCTTTTTATAACAGTATGCAAATGTCTGGCGACTGAAGAGACAAGTTGCTCAAGTTTAGGAATAGGAACGTTGTCACATTCTTGTCTAAAACAGGCTTCTAGTTGCTCAACTGTTTTAGGTCTTCTTTGTGGCATCTTCCTCTTTTTGATGCAAATTGTTAAATGTTTTTTATGGGTGAAAGATCTGGACTGCAGGCTGGCCATTTCAGTACCTTGATCCTTCTTCTACGCAGCCATGATGTTGTAATTGATGCAGTATGTGGTCTTGCATTGTCATGTTGGAAAATGCAAGGTCTTCCCTGAAAAATACGACGTCTGGATGGGAGCATATGTTGTTCTAGGACTTGGATTTACCTTTCAGCATTAATAGTGCCTTTCCATATGTGTAAGCCGCCCTCATGCAACCCCATACCATCAAAGATGCAGGCTTCTGAACTGAGTGCTGATAACAACTTGGGTTGTCCTGTTCCTTTCTAGTCTGGATGACATGGCGTCCCAGTTTTCTAAAAATAACTTAAAATTTAGATTTTTCCACCCAGTTTTCCACTTTGCCACAGTCCATGTTAAATGAGCCTTGGCCCAGAGAAAACACCTGCGCTTCTGGATCATGTTTAGATATGGCTTCTTTTTTTACTTATAGAGTTTTAGCCAGCAACGGCAAATGGCATGATTGCAAGTGGATTGTGTTCATCGACAATTTTTTCTGGAAGTATTCCTGAGCCCATGTTGTGATTTCCATTACAGTAGCATTCCTGTATGTGATGCAGTGCTGTCTAAGGGCCCGAAGATCATGGGCATCTAGTATCGTTTTTCGGCCTTGACCCTTACGCAGAGAGTTTGGTCCAGATTCTTTGAATCTTTGTATGATATTATGCACTGTAGCTGATGATAACTTTAATCTCTTTTTTTCTCTGAGAAACTCCTTTCTGATATTGCTCGACTATTTTTTGCCGCAGCATTGGGGGAATTGGTGATAAAATGCCCATCTTGACTTCGGAGAGACACTGCCACTCGAGCTCTTTTTATACCCAATCATTTGCCAATTGACCAAATAAGTTGCAAATTAGTCCTCCAGCTGTACATTTAACTTTTCTGGCCTCTTATTGCTACCTGTCCCAACTTTTTTGGGATGTGTAGCTCTCATGAAATCAAAAATTAGCCAATATTTGGCAAAACATTTCAAAATGTCTCACTTTCATCATTTTATATGTTATCTTTATTCTATTGTGAATAAAATATAAGTTTATGAGATTTGTAAATGATTGCATTCCTTTTTTATTCACAATTTGTACAGTGTCCTAAAATTTTTGGAATCGGGTTTGTAGATGATGATGATTATTATTTATATTATTTTACATTTTATGAGCTGCTCCACATTTAACTCCTGTACTGTGCTGAAACTCATGCTGATTTCCAAGATAAAATTAGGCATGGAAGCATGACATAACACATAACACACACACACACACACACACAGACACACACACACACACACACACACACACATAACACACACACTCTCACACACACTCACTCTGAGCTAGCAATGACTCAACAAGCCTCCCACTCATTCTTGTTCAGTTTCTTAAATAAAGATCCGGGAATATATCAGTCACACTGACACCAAGATATTTTTGAAAGATATCCAAAGTTTATTGATAGAAAGATTGCGTATGTAGACCTTTATAATGATGGCCATATTGTTTTTGTACTGTTCTTGTACTGATCTTGTACTGTTCTTGTCAACAATGTTTTGCTTTCACATTACAAACCACATACAGCTTAAAATGTATAGTTTACTAAAACTGAGATTATTTTTTTTGCCAAATAAAATCTGAATGACATTGCACATTTAAGAAGACTAGCTAGAACAACAGCCTTGCACCATTACATCATATGATTTGCAAATGCAAAATGGAAAGCTGACAAAAAAAAAATCACAATGTGAATGCAAATGCTGGAAAAAAACATGGCAGTAAAAGAGCAAGCACTCATTTGTTTTAATAAAATTAAATAAATTTGTATTTGCAAGCCCTACAAAAATATTTTACATCATAATTTAAACACATAAAATATAATTATAAATGTAAAGTATAATTCAAAAGGATATTTAGAATATTGTTTAAATGACCACTTTACATTTCAGCTTCCTATGCTTTTAAAAAAAAAATCATATTATTTAGTAACTGATATAAATTGCGTACTACAGTGAAACTTATCAGTACTTAAACTGATACATTGATTATTACACTCCCCGATTGATCATCTTTAGATAGACAGACAGACAGACAGACAGACAGACAGACAGATAGATAGATAGATAGATAGATAGATAGATAGATAGATAGATAGATAGATAGATAGATAGATAGATAGATGAGAATAAGTTGTGATGTGACATTGCAACCATTGCTAATGCACCAGCAGAATATTTTCCAGACTAATAAAATATTGTGTTGATTAGACTTTATGCTTCTATTTGATTTTTTTTATATATATTTAAACAATGCTTTATTATGTAATGTCTAATTTCCTGTAACATCTAATTACTTTTTTACCATATCACCTGACACTGAAGCTGTTACCAGATTTTAGGAAAGACTTCCAACCCTATTTATGTAGAGAAATGGATTTACATAACCTAACAGCAAAAAGATGACAACCACAATGCACCAGAGTAAGTTAAATTCTGCCACTGACAAAGTTTTGTAAAGAATCCCTACAAAAAACATAGGCGCATACTGGAAAATCATAGTCACTGTGATTATCAGTATAACTGTAATAGCTTTTTTCTTCATGGTATTGGCCTCTTTATCCTTGCTATGTTGACCTGGACCAGGGTATTTTAGAGCTCTAAATATGGCTAAAGAGCAGAACAGTTTAACAGTGAGAAGGAGGAAGTACAGTGGTAGGTAAGCGCAAAGGAACATGTACATATCATTCAAGGTTAAAGCAAACAAAGAGTACACACAATAGCCAAGCGTTGTTATCCAGATTACAGTAGAACATGCCAGTCTGTATCTCAGTGGTTTGTATTTCAGAAAGGAAACAGGATAAAGCACTGCCAGGTAGCGCTCAAAGCAGATCACACAGTTGATCAAAGGACGGCCAGCATTGGGCAGTGCTACTATAAAACATGCTACATAATAAAGTTTTGGACAAACTGAGATTGGAAGGAATTCCAAACTACCCAGGCAGAAGAGAATCTCGCATACAGACAGATTGATGCTGAAGAACTCTGCTGCTATTCCACTTCCTTTTCCCGTACAAATAAGCCACAAAACATAAGAATTGATTGGAAGGCCCAGAATGACATTGATGGAGTAACCTGAAAGGTAGATGTAAGATGATAAAGGTCTGTGGAATGTAAAGTTGTTGGATGCATTTTGTGAGGTGGAAAGTTCAGTGAAATTCATCTCCAGTCCTGTGCTTGCTTCTAAAAAAAAAAAAACAATTTACTCACCTAAAATAACATTTCCATATCCTTATATTCGTAAGGAATGATGAACTGTTCTTTTAATAAAAGGTTTTATTAGTCACTGGAGATAAGTTATCTTGAAAAATGTATGTAGTGCATCCTTAAAATAAAAATATAACTGAAGGTGAGTAGGATATTTAACAGGAACAGCAAGACTTAATTATGTTATTTTTACCTAGACAGATGCATCCAATTGACCTTTAAAGTATAACTTTATAAACTAATTATGATATTTTTACATTCATGAATAACCCACAAATGCTTTGAAAGTTTGACTTTTATTTCATTGCTGATACGACTTTTCACTCAGTATAGAAAGTCTACCTTTTGAACCTGAAGTGTATGTATTTAAGTTATAGACAATATCTAGTAAAATTTTAATTGACCTAATGTACAGTGTATGTACAGACTTAGTAATTACTAATGTAATCCAATCAAATATAATGCACAGCTTTTTAAACTATTACATTTACTATATAATGTATTAATACAAATTCAATTTAAATGTTACCTTTTTCGATCTTTGTTTTCCTTTTTATTTTATTTTACAACACTTACAAACAGGCTACTTCATTTGATATTTTAAGGTCAAGTCAAGTAACGTCAAGTATGTACAAACAATATTCATAAACATAAAACAACATCAATTTACATTGTTATTCTGACATTTAATTTCCAGAAAATGCATTGATAACTACAAAAAGACAGTTTAACGTATACATACTGTGTGAAGACAGACGGCAGATTAATTCTCTGTGTTAGTCAACGAAAGCAAGATGTCTGAGTTTTTTTCCCTTTAACGATGCCTTTATATGCGTACTGTCACATTTACACACATTAAAATTTATGGTAATTACAGTCACAATCCATGTATGGTTACTTTAAACGCACATTATGTAATTTGTTTTCTGAATTATGTAAATGCTAGTGCTAATAAAACGTATTTGAGTATTTATTGACACATTGCACTTTTTGAAGTAGTTTTTGAGATATATATATGTCATGATTGCCTTCTTGCATAAATAGTAATCTTGTCTATCCATTTTATTTTTGTTTGTTGTAAGTATTTATTGTAACCAATCCATCTTATTGCATACTTATAAAAGACTTGTTTGGATAGGTTGGCATAAAAAAGCAAAAAGAATGTTAATGTATTGACATGGTTGAATACTTTTGTGTAATAAGTAAATCCTTGCGTTGGCATGACTGGCATACAGTTTATACAGTTCTTTTATATAAATATAACAGTACAAGGCAAATGTTTGTACACACATACATTGTCTCCTTCACAGGTTTTTATTTATTTATATTTTTTATTCAACATTGTACAAAAATACTGATGACATCCATTAAGTCAATCATGAAAGAACATTATGTATATTCATATGTATTGATATGAATTTATATTGGGAATTATGTAATAAACAAAAATGTGTTAACTCAAAATATGTTTTATAATTTTGATTCTTGAAATTAGCCACCGTTTGCTTTGATGACATCTTTGCACACTCTTGGCAATCTCTCAGTCAGTCTCATGAATTAGTCACCTGGAATTCTTGAGGAGTTTCCAGGGGTGTTGAGTGCTTGTTGGCTGCTTTTCCTTGGATTTAGACTGGGTGATTGTGGTGGCCAGGTCATCTGATGCAGCACTCCATTAATGTCCTTCTTGAACAAATAGCTCTTAAATAACCTAGAGGGGTGTTTGGGGTCATTGTCCTGCAGAAAAAAAGAAAATTATGATTCTTATAAGTGCAAACCAGATGGTGGCATGTTGCTGCAATATGCTGTTTTAGCCATGCTGCTGCCCAAAAGTGCCCCACGTTATCAAAACTCTTTCTTTATTTTTCACAGTGGGAACCACACATTCAGAAACCGTTTGTTCACCCTCTCTACATCTAACAAAGAAGTGTCAATTAGGAACAAAAATCTCACATTTGGACTCATCATCCTGACAATTTCCACTTATCTAATGTCAATTCCTTGTGTTTCTTAGCCCAAGCAAGTCTTTTATGCTTGTTGTTCTTCCAAAGTAATGGTTTTATGCTGCAATTTGATAATAAAGCTTATGCTTTCTTCTCTAAACAGTAAACGTTAAAATATGTGTGCCACTTAAACTCCAAGAAGCGTCTATGTAAATTATCATTTTTTGAGACTGGTTATTTTAATGAACTTATCCTCTGCAGCAGAAATATCTATTAATTTTACTTTCCTATTATGGCTCTCATGAGATCCTGTTTCATCAAAGCATCTGATGGTTATGGAAACTGCACTTGGGGATACATTTATAGTTCTTGAGAATTTTCAGACTGACTGACCCTCATTTCTTCAATTAAAGATAGTGTTTGTTACATTTATATACAGTGCCCTCCACAATTATTGGCACCCCTGTTTAATATGTGGTCATGGACTTCTAAAAATTCCCCTTTTTTTTTTAAAACATAGAACCCAAATGCAAAAAAAGAGAAAAATCCAACCTTTCATTTAAGTACATAACTTTGGTGGTAAAAAAATCATACATTTAGGAAAAAAAAAAACTTGAAATCATGTGTCCCACAATTATTGGCACCCCTAAAAATTCCTCTGAAAAATTAAATTATTTTTTTTTTTTATATATTTTTCTGTAGTTGCTAAGGTTGGTCAGGGTATCTAGGGACTTTTAATTAGTAATTCATGATTTCCTGTTTCCCTGGAGTATATATATGACGTGACACAGAGGCCTAATTGTCTTACCCATTTGTCAACATGGCAAAGACAAGAGAACACACCATTCAAGTAAGGCAGATGTGTGTCGACCTTCATAAGTCAGGCAATGGCTACAAGAAAATAGCCACTTGCCTTAACTTGCCGGTATCTACAGTCAGAGGAATCATTAAGAAGTTTAAAACAACTGGAACAGTGACAAACAAGGCTGGAAGAGGTCCCAAGTTTATCTTGCCACAACGCACAGTGAGGAGGATGGTAAGAGAAGTAAAAAAATTTCCCAAGCTCACCGTCACAGAATTGCATCAAAGAGTGGCATCTTGGGGTCACAAAGTCTCCAAAACAACCATCAGACGCTCTCTACATGCCAACAAGCTGTTTGGGAGGCATGCAAGGAAAAAGCCTTTTCTCACTAACACTCACAAACGTAAACGTCTGGAGTTTGCTAAGTGGTACTGGGACTTCAACTGGGATCATGTGCATTGGTCAGATGAGACTAAGATTGAGCTTTTTGCCAACAAACACTCTAAGTGGGTCTGGCGTAAAACAAAAGATGAGTATGCCGAAAAGCACCTCATGCCCACCGTGAAGTATGGTGGAGGATCTGTGATGCTGTGGGCCTGTTTCTCTTCCAAAGGCCCTGGGAACCTTGTTAGGGTGCATGGCATTATGAACGCTTTGAAGTACCAGGATATTTTAAATAAAAACCTGATGGCCTCTGCCAGAAAGCTGAAGATGGGTCGTCATTGGGTCTTTCAGCAGGATAATGATCCAAAACATGTGGCAAAATCTACACAAAAGTGGTTCAGCAGTCACAAACTCAAGGTCCTCCCATGGCCATCTCAGTCCCCAGACCTCAACCCAATCGAAAACCTGTGGGGCGAGCTAAATGGTCAAAAATCCCTCTCTCTGTGTTCTCCAATCTTGTGAAATGTTATAGAAGGAGATTAAATGCTGTCTTGTTGGCAAAAGGAGGTTGTACAAAGTATTAACATCAGGGGTGCCAATAATTGTGGCACACATGATTTCAGGTTTTTTCTTTTTTCAAAATGTGTGATTTTTTTTTTACCACCAAAGTAATGTACTTAAATAAAAGGTTGGATTTTTCTCTTTTTTTGCATTTGGGTTCTATGTTGTTTGAAAAAAAGGAGAATTTTTTGGAGTCCACGACCAATCTTAAACAGGGGTGCCAATAATTGTGGAGGGCACTGTAAATTTGTACAGAATTTTTTTGGTTACTACATAATTTCATCTGTTCTTTCAAAGTTTGGATGTTTTCAGTATCTCAGTGTCTTCAGTATTTTACTTGGCAAATATATTGTGCTTTACTTCAGAAAACTACTTGTGTACAAAGGAATACATTAAAACTCATATTTTAATTTATTCATTCACCTTTAGGGTGCACTTTATACTCGATAGGTTGATGATCTGTCCAGAATTTGTACAGAGAACACTGTACACAGTAAGAATTATAATGGCATTGCTGTTGTGGTTGACTTCTAAGATAATTCTTTTGCTGTTCAAATTTGATAAACACACTGAAGCAATATTGTCCCCTAATTAAAAACACCATATCCCCAGCAAAGCTTTTTAAACAACCCAAGTCAGAACCCACAGTAAACATCTTTATTTTACAGTTGGGGTTGCAATCTCTGGCAAGAAAAAAAATAACTCTTTGTAAAGGATATAGGAATAAATATAACATTTGAGTGCATAGACATGGTTTAAATGTTGCTTTTATTTTTCATGTGTCCGGCAGATGGCAAAGTTAAATGAAAGTGCAGCTTTAAAAAAAAAAAAAAAAAACGAACACGCAAATAATGCCAACACAAATTGTGACAGAAAGGAGAAAAACAAACAATCAGCAAATATATTTTCTTTTACTATCAATAAAGTAAAAATTTGGGGTTGGCCATTTACTTCAGGAGGAGTCAAAGTTTAGCTTTGTGGGTTTCCTCAGCCACAAGCCAGGGATCGTGGTCTAAAGGCTGGATACACTGATTAAAGTTTAAAGGCAGCTGTGATGTGGTGTTTTGCTTTGAAAACCCTACAGCCTTAAATGGCATCATTTCCTACAGTTCTGTCTTAATCTGAGAATTTTCATGGAAAGCCACACCCGACTCAAACTTAAGTGTTTCTACCGAATATGATTTCCAAATCTACTGCTTTATTGTTATACTTGTTAAAGATGTTATGTGTTCAGCCAGACCTAATTCCTTCAAAAACACCCAGCTTTATGCACCATGCAGCTGAATCAGTGGGGTTAGCTTCATAGGAACATGGAAAGTTGGGATTCAAATACACACTAAGATGATATTCTGATTTGGAAGTTCTGAGCCCTGTTCTTTCCAACTTCCCGCTCAGCTTGTTTCTCCCATCTTTTTGCTTGTGGGTAATTACTGGATGTGAGATGTTAGCTGTTTTACATTTACATTAACATTTATGGCATTTGGCAGATGCCCTTATCCAGAGTGACTTACTGAGCAGGGGAGGGTTAAAGGCCTTGCTCAAGGGCCCAGAAGTTGCAGCTTGGTGGTGGTGGGATTTGAACCTGTGAGTATCCAAAGTCCTATGTCTTAACCACTGGGCTACCACCTCCCCCCCTGCTTTGAAATGTTAGGGAGTGATAGTAAGGCAATCATTCAAAGGGACTTTGAATGCCAGTATTCAATGTTCTTCACCAGAATAGTTGTGTTTTGTTTGATAGTTGCAGGTCAGTGATGAAATCAAGATTGAGGTATGTCCAAGGGTGCTATAGAATGGGCATCATAAAAGATTTTCCTGTGTATTCATGTTTTCCTGATTAGAGATGCAAGGATGCTAGGAGTGCTAGGATGTCTCATACACTGAGCCATGAATAAAGAGATGAGTGCCGGTAAAGAAGGTAGAAGTGCATCATTAAAGGAGCCATGGTGAGCCAACGCAACACACAGGGACCACAGAGAAACATAAATATCGCCCCATTTCATCACTATTATATTTTAAATTTGTTTCTTTCTTTTCAGTGTTTAAAAAAAGTTTATTTTAAACATAGGTCTTGGTCCCAACCAATAGCACAGTGTGAAATCTTCACTGCTGAACTAGCCAGTGCACTTTATATACATTCCATTCAAACCCTGTAGATGTTTTGCTAGACCTCTTGGATGCTTTCACTCTTTATTCAACATAAATCTTTTTATTTATGAGCACAAGTGCCATATATGATATCTGTAAGAATAAAGGGAAAGGGGACCTTCACAAAATAAACATAAATTTAATATGGTTTTGATTTGAAAGCAACACTTTAGTCATTAGGACAATTAATTCAGGAAAATTTAATTTTGCAAAGTGGCAACGGCTTTTGGCAGTCACATGGCAAATTACTGAAAGTGATTATAAACTGATCATAATCTATCTGGCAATCGTAAACCATTAGAGAACATTGCTGATGTGTTATTGTGCCTTTCCTGGCCACACTATTCTCACAGCAAACAGCACACTGAGATTCCATTGGGGCCATTTTTCCCTACTGAAACATAAGAATCATCTGGTTGAGTAGGAGGCTATTCTCAATTTTAGTCTAAATTTGGTAGTCCCACAATAAACTAGTCATATTGTCCTTGATCCTTGTTCAGAAAATTTGATGTGCTCTCTTAATTTGATTTAACACTAAATGTATCCAAAGGATTTTGACAGATTCACTTGACTCCAATGCCTTTAAGGGTTTTCCATTCCATTTGGCTTTAAAGAATTTGTCACTCAAATCTTCCATTTAGTTTGTTTAAAGCCCCATCCAGAAGTCATTGTCTCAGAGACAGAATCCTTTGCTCATGGGCCACCTATGCCACTGCTTATTTGCATCAACTCATGATGACATTACTAAAAAGGGAGCATTAATCTGATCCAGTGAAAGGAGCTGTGCAAATAAAGGACATTGATGCATTAGACAGGCAGTGCTCTGTACAAGTTGTACAAGTTACAAGAGTGACTATAATCAAGTGGGCATTCCTATTGTTTGATGTGATCCGTAGGGACAATTCCTTTATCTGTTTGAGCCATGCTCCATTTCAGTGGGTCAACACAAATTTCAATGCACAGGTAATTTTGGCAAATTAGTTTAATGACTAGAGAATTTCTAACTGTTCATTTTAAATGTTGCATAATTTATGTAATATGTTTTTAAGTGCCTTAACAGCCTAGTGAAAAAATCAGGTCTTAAGTGACATGGAATATTTTGTGAATTAATAATAAAGAAAAATCCCCTGTGTTATTTCACGTTTGCCTTTCTTTTCCGTATTACCCCCTAAACTTATTATGGTGTTTACCATTATCCCCAAATAATAATAGACAATCTGTCCTAACATTTAGCCATTTTTTTTATTTATTCAATAAGATTAGAAGGTAGAGAACAACAGAAAATAGTTTAATAATAATAATTTGGCTAAATTGCATTTGAGAAAAAAATGTTTAATTGTATTTAGAAGAGGATTCAGTATATAATACATATACAAATGGTGTGCATTACATGTTGCTTTGGTAATGTATTAGTCTGGTAACCCAAAATGTGAAAAAACAGAATCACACCAAAATATGCCACATGCTATAAGATATGCCACGTATGGAAACCTAACCTTATTGGTGGTGTAGTAGCATCAAGGATATGTTGGGATTGGGAGACAGAATTCAGTATCACATCTTTACTATAGCATCTAATTATGCAAAACAAGCTAGAATCCTGACATACAATGTTAAGAAAAGGCACAATTAGCTAGCAATGTTTTCGGCATCTTTTTCAGGAAAAAGGTTTGTTTTTGTTTACCAACAAATTAGCTCCCAAACTTGCAGAATGCAGATTACGCAAATCTAGACTTACATTCTACACCAAGTTGATTCTTTTTATTATGGTATTCACTTTGTGGACAGTTTCAAAATCTGTAATGCGCCACTGTGAAGAAAATAATTCATATTCAGAACATCAGTCAACGATTTCTAACCCTATAGATGTACAGAATTGGACTTACAATACCAAACATTAAAAAAACAGCAACCCCACAGGACATGAACAAGTCCTTTGAGCTCCCTCCATACTGAGTGTTATAAAAAAAACCTACGAATATCAACGGCGTATATTGAACAAACATAGTTGCCGTGATTATTAAGATAACCTTAATAGCTTTTTTCTTTATGCTATTGGCATGTTGTCTTTCTTTTCTTTTCTCACCTGGTTCCAGGCACTTTAAAGCTCTAACTATATATAGGCAGCAGAATAACTGAATGGATAGAAGAAGTAAGAACAGTGGCAGATAAAGACAAATAAACTTGTACATGTTGTTGGAGGATAAAAAAACCCAGCATAACACAGCAAATCCAAAAACCATGACCCATATTACAGCACAACACACCAGTTTGTATCTCAGTGGTTTGCATTTGAGGAAGAAAATCGGATGGAGCACTGCCAGGTAGCGCTCAACGCAGATTACACAATTGAACAAAGGACGACCAGCAGTGGGTAATGCTACTGAAAAATATGCTATATGTATAACTGCTGGAACTGTAGCAACAGCTGCAAAGACCAAACAGGTCATGCAGAACAGAATTTCACAAACAGCAAGATTGAGACTAAAAAACTCTGCGATGATTCCGCTTCTTGTTCCCGTGCACATAATCCATAAAGCATAGGAATTCATTGGAAAGCCCAGGATGATATTAATGGAATATGCAAAAAGGTACAGTGTTGTTGATATGGACGAATAGATGGTAAAATTGGTGACTAGAATTTGTGATGAGAAAAGCTCATGAGTGAAGTTCATCTTCAGACTTTATCTTGCTTCTGACCACAAGCCTAAAGAAGAAAAAAACAACAACACCATAATATTAAAATGTTTATAGGCATAAATTGGCATCTTGCCAGGTTTGAATACAACAAATAGTCTTAAAGGCTTATAAGTATATTCTTATTTTGTCATTACCCCCTACTAAGCACAATTTTCTTAGCACTGCTATCTATTACAAAGTTTTCTTACCATAATTTCTCTTCCTTTAAGCAATGCATTTACGTTCTCTAATATAAATTATCTTTTTTGTGCTTTTCCAGAAACATATAACAAATAATCCACTTTTAAAAGACATTTATATGGAATCTACAAAACTTATATACAGTTACAGCATGTATAATAGGCTCTATACATTATATACAGTAGACTGCTTCTTTTAATACATACTCTTGAATCACTGGAATAATAGGTGAAAGATGTCTGGCTTATCTACCTTCAAAAACCCATTTATATGTGTACTGTCACATTTACACAGTCATATTGAATGCAAATTTTCATACAATGTTTTGCAGTTTACTGTGTTTGGAATATGTTTGGATATACAAAATGGCGGTTTATTAGCAGAGGAAAAAAATGACTTAGAATGCCATGCTTCAATGTCTGTCTAAGCAAATTGTTAAAATCTATGTCATAATGTGTGCCTCATTCTTTCCCCATTTATCAAATTAAAGTGCTGTTTCCTTTATATTCACCAAATCTAACATACAGTACTTTAGATTATTTAAATGTTTATTCCTGTGTTTAATACACTTACATGTACATTTGCGGCATTTAGCAGACGCCCTTATCCAGAGCGACGTAGAAAAGTGCTTTGAGTCTCTAGCAATGAATAAATCTACACTGGTACCCAAGATTACAAACTTAATAAAAATATAACTCTTGAATCCTAAAAAGCAAACTTGGAAAGTGCTAATTTAAGTGTTTCAGGAAGAGGTAGGTCTTCAGTCGTCACTTAAAGATAATCAGGGTCTCCGCTGTACAGACATCTAGGGGAAGTTCATTCCACCACCTCGACCTCGGTGCCAGAACAGAGAAGAGCCTTAAAGTGTACTTACCTCTCATTCTGAGAGAAGGTGGTACCAGTCGAGCAGTGCTGGAGGATCTCAGACAGCGTGGTGCAGTGCGAGATGTGATGAGGTCTCTGAGGTAAGATGGTGCTGGTCCATTTTTTACCTTGTAGGCAAGCATCAGTGTTTTGAATCTGATATGTGCCGTTACTGGAAGCCAGTGAAGGGAGAGCAGCAGTGGGGTGGTGTGGGAGAACATGGGCAGATTGAACACAAGTCGTGCAGCTGCATTTTGGATCATTTGCAGTAAACGAATAGTGTTCAGGGGAAGACCTGCCAGCAGAGAGTTGCAGTAGTCGAGTCTTAAAATGACTGAACAAGCACCTGGGCAGCCTGTGTGAAGAAAAATCGACAGGAGCGAGCTACATTAACGACATGTGGGAAGAAGGACAGTTCATTGTCCATAGTTACCCCAAGGTTACGAGCAGTGGCTATTAATACTAATATGCCTGATTAGAATAGACAAATAACTAGACATTGTCAAAAAAAAAAACCAACAAAAAAAAACAGTGGCTCAAAATTATCCCAGCTTCACAATCCTTTTAGTTTTTGAAGCTCACCTGAAGCTTTGTGCACCTGAAAACTGTTTTGCACATGTCAGAACAGACCTGAGGCACTCTAAGGATGGTCAGATCTCTCCATGAGGTCAGAACCCGAGAACTGCCACGCAACTCCATGAGTCCATATCCCGAAACCTTCCATGCAACAAAACAATAAACTTCTAATCTAAGGAGAGGATCTCTTTAATCTGAGGAGGGAGAGCCATTTATTCAGATGCTCTTTCACCATCCTTGAGCCCCCTCTCATTGGAAAGGTAACTTAGACATTCCCGGAATTCAAGCTACAAACTTGCATACTGTCGTTATTTTAATTTTAATTATTAATTAATATTACTTTAATTATATATTTTTTTTATGTTTGGTATAATTTCAAAGGTATCAGTGCAATTGGAAATATGATCTCAGTCCCATATCAGTAGAATAGAATGGTGAAAACGTCTGTCCTACTGATGTAAAAGTTTTCCCGAATAAGATCTTTATCAGGAGTTGGTTTTTACCCTAGGTGCTAAATGGTTTTAGGTCACCTCATGTTCCAACAAAGTCGTTTGCAAAACTTTTATTACTTTGAATATGTGAGTGTTAATGGTGGTTTGGGTATTTAAGGTGATTTGGCAAAACACTCAGGGAAGAATCTGTAGTCAGAACTTCCCACACAGTTTCTGTGTGTTTCTATTGCCAGGTATGACCTCTCTTAGCAGTTCACAAAAGAATGGCTATTGTTAAAATATTTGTTTTTATTCTGATCATGTTGTGTAACCTTTTTGTTAATTACTGTTGTAAATTTGACATTTGTTTATTGATTATTGCAAAATGTTATGTAATCAATGTAAAATTCTTGATCAACACGAAACTTTCCTGAAATCATTTATATCCAGTCACTGACTTGGCAAGTTAAAACAAAGTGGCTAAATAAACTATTATTTATGCATCAGCAAGCATTGAGTGGCCTACTTAGGGAATATTAGTTTATGGTTATATCCTGAATTTTATGTTAAATTTTTAATATAAATTGAAGACAGATTAAAGTCAAATTTGGATTCATGAAACAAACTGTAGTACATTTTAGTAATATTTTACAGCAGTGTGAAAAAAAACTAACACACCGCATACCTTCACCTAGGCCAGTGGATTCTGTCGTTGGGACATTGTGTAATACCTTACAGCACATTAAGCCTAACTTAAGCCTAAGCATTGTACATTGTACATTCTGAATCATCTCTAAAGAATTCTAACTGTATATAATTGTAACACATAAAATATCGTATATGATCTTCAAAAATCTATATATTATCTGTATATACACCATGCACAGTGGATATAAAATGTCTACACACCCTAATGAAATTGCAGGTTTTTTTTAATCTAAAGACAGATATAACAACATAAATGTTGTTACGTCTTTAATGTGATTGTCTAATGAACAAAAATCCAGAGTGTATGTATGAACACAGCATGTTATATGGTGGTGGTATGAAAAATAGTATTGCAATCATTGAGAGAAGACTAAATTTTCTTTGCAACAATAAAACTTTGACCAGTTGTTGGTCATAAATTGGAGTGCTTAACATTGATCATGGTTTTTAACTGCAGAACATAAACTAAAGCCTTGATTCACTACTAATGTAAAATCAAAAACTGTAAAAATAATTTAAAAGCATATATTTGGTTAGTAAACAACATTTATTATAGTTTACAACATTTCTTATTCAAAATGAGGCAAAAAGTAATATTGTAATATAATATTGTAATGTAATATATATTGTAATATAAATATGAAATTTATACAATACATTTACAAAAGTAAAGAAAAGCATTAGAGATTTACAGTGCAATTTACAACAGCTGCATTCTCACTACATTCTTTAAACAAATAAATATTTGTAGACTGAGAAAATATACAAGAATGACAGAGGTATCAGTGTAGCACTGCTCTCAATAGATGTGAAATTATGTTTACTGCATAACAACAATAATGATCCATCAAAAAAAAACAACATTTATATTGCTTTGGAGAAAAAACACTCACTCTGTAAAGCACTTTTGAATAGATCTTAGATATAATTAGTTAGACTAATAGTATTTTACCACAAAACTTGCTAATGCTTAGAAAAGTAAATGAAAGAAGAGTAAGTAAAAACAAGGCTCATCATTTTGGTCAAATATATTTAGGATTTCAGATTTTTGTTTGTTTGTTTGTTTGTTTTCCAGAATTCAGATTTTTTTTATGTTTTTTTCCAGCACATAAAGGCATGCCATACCCTAAATTGCTAAATAAAAAATATAAAAATAGGAAAAATATTACACCAGTGAGAAAAATTTGATCATCCTATGCATCAATGTTTTTGTTAGTATTAGAGAGTTTCAATCTTAGGAGAAGAAAAGGTTGGCAGTCGCTAATATATAAGTGCCCAACACCAATATAAAAGATCTATAAAATAAAATATGTATTGATAAATATCCAAGAGTATACAAAACAAATATGTTTGCTCTATATATCAGGATCACTGTAATTGATTTTCCTTTAGTTTTTTAGTTTAGAGAAAGTTAAAGTTTCTTAAACTTTATTATAATTTATTTGAATTTTTATATATTTGTTTGATTTTAGCAACTCAGTTGACTGGCTATTATACTTTGTGATAGTTCTAGATATTTTAGATTTATCAATTATTTTATATTTTATTAGCATTACATGCTAATTCGTATGCAAGTACACGCAAGTGCACACAAGTGCTTTCTTATGTGGCAAAAATGTATGAAACCCTACTGATTTGGAGAGATTTGTAGATTTCTATTTAATAATAATAAAAAAAATCATACACACACTCATATATATATATATATATATGTATATGAAAATGGCCACACTTATCAATCTGTAAATCTACTGTCCGAATTCTACATACAAACAAACAAACTAAACCCTAATATTTTAACAGTTACAGGAGTACAGTTGTATTAGAGCAGTTACACCTGCTTCAAATTCTTAAATGTGATATATTTCTGAGGGAATATATCTAAAATTCTATTGACAGTTTTCTTGGATTTTTTGAATAACCCATAAAAGCTGTTTTCTGATGGTCTGTCAAACGTGTGGTATGGATAATATGACTGCCACTATCAGATTGCACTATTAACTATTAACACAATTCTCATACCAAAAATAATAACCCTAAATCTGGGACAAAATGTGATTACTGTTTCCAGAACCCAGACAAATCCAATAACTATTCCCAGAATGCAACCCATGTTTTATCCTTTACTTTCCCTGGCATAAAGTATAAGAAAATCTAAAAAGGTTTTTTATAAGACTTTCGGATTTTAGTAAGTAAAAGACTTCAGGAGTTTCTTACCCTGTAAATGTAGAGAACAGGGCTAACATAAGCCATCATTGTTGAGATCACAACCCCAGTGCACCAGTATACATCAAACTGTGCTGGTGTCAAAGTCCAAAAAAAAATTCCTATTAAATATATAGGCGTATACTGAATAAACATGGCTGCTGTGATTATTAGAATGACTGTCATTGCTTTTTTCTTAATAGTATTGGCCTCCTCTCTCTCCTTCACTTTCTCACCTGGTCCTGAGTACCTCAAAGCTCTAAATATAGCTAGTGAGCAAAATAATTTAATGAAGAGGAGAAATGAATAGAATGGCAGATATACACAAAGGAACAGGTACATATTGTTGTTGAGCATTATAAACCTACAGAACATAGCAAAGCCAAGAACCAGTATCCAAATTACAGCAGAACACACTAGTCTGTATCTCAGTGGTTTGTATTTGAGGAAGGTAACAGGATAGAGCACTGCCAGATAGCGCTCAATGCAGATCACGCAGTTAATCAGAGGACGGGCGGTGCTGGGTTGTGCTATAATGATAAACGTTACGGATGAAAGTGCTGGATATTTCGGCACAACAAGTATTAGCACACTACCCAAGCAGAAGAGAATCTCACAAATAGAGAGATTGAGGGTGAAGAACTCTGCCACTATTCCACTTCCTTTTCCAGTGCAAATAAGCCACAAAACACAGGAATGTACTGGAAGGCCCACAATGACATTAATGGAATAAGCTACATTGTAGACGTATGAGGATACAGGAACGTAGTTTGTACTAGTATTGCTCCCTGGGCTTAGGGAGGTGGAAAGCTCATCGGTGATGTTCATCTCCAGACCTGAATCTTGTTTATGACCACAAGAATAAAAGATGAAAAAAATATATTATAGTCTTAGGAAGAGATAATCAACATCATATGATCATATAGGCAAATAATTAAATATCTATAGACATAATATAGGCAAAATTATCTTATCCTATACTTTTAATAGGCATACTCTATAAAGGATGTTTAGATATAATCAAAGGATCGAACAAATCAGATGCTATTACAAACAAATAGATAAAAAAAAAAAACCTCCCACATTCATAAGAATCACCTATAATTGTTAGTTTAGAAAGCTTAAATTCATTGCACTGTCTTTAACTTTTGTTTCTTATCCTTTAATTAATGTATAAATTTTTTGTGCTAAATTGTTTCATATATTTAACATCAATTGAACATTAGTATAAAAAACATTGGCCTTTTTAAAAGTATGAAGAATTAAACAGCTTTTTTAACACATTTAACCATTATTTTCATTTTGTGTCAAGTGGTATTTATTGCAATTTCAAGCATAAATAGCTTGTACAGTACACAGGTAAGCGATCAGCGTTCCTCAAGGAGCTACATAAAACACAAATTATATGAGACAACACAAAACTAATTAAAGCATAAGTTCACCTACTCACAAGACTACATTAAGTATTGTTTACATGAGCTTAAAAGATTGCATTAGTTATTACCAAAATGCTCGAATGAGTACATACCGCTTGGAGACAAATGACGGTTTAACTCCCCGAGATGGCCAAGGAAAGCAAGATGTCTGGCTTGTTTACCTTCATAAACCCCTTTATATATGCGTATCATCACATTTACACACATTAAAATTTATGGTCATTTCAATGGCAAAGCGTGTATGGTAGAATTAGGGTTGTTTGTGTGGCTTGAACACACATTAGATGTTTATTTTATTATATATAAACTGTGTGAAATTATTTTTATATCACCAAATACCCAATTTTATATGTCAAATATTTATATTAGTATAGTATTTATTTATTTATTTATTTATGTATTTTTATAATATAATATATTTTTGTTTTAAAAAAATATTACAATTTTTAAGTTTATTTATTACTAATTCAATATTCTTTAGTTACAAATTACAGATGTTTTGGAAATACAAATAGAGGAAGGAGGGGAGTAGATTAATATGCTCAGATTTTTATTTAATTAGGTAAATAATTGTTAAACATACAGGCCACATTTATTATGTTCATTACTCAATTTTTCCTTGTTTAATCTGTACTGTTCTAAAGATCCATTTATAACTGAGCCAAAAGATTGTGAGATACCACCACATTTAGACAACGTCTGGTCTCTGAGCTAGAATGAAGTATTACTTGAAAAGTTTGTTTTAGTAAGCTAATTTACATACAATTAAATCAAACTGAATACACAGCCAGCACATCTGATGTAATGGTCGGTTTAATAAATATTAGATCTCATCTCTAAAGTCTTTAATGTAAAAGAAATTTACTGATGAACATTTTTACTCAATTAATAACATGTGGCCTATGCTGGGACATAAACCACTACCACTGCACTACTGCACATCATACATCCGGGGCCAATTGCTCCAGATTTCTCCATTTGTGGCCTGTTCTCTGCAAATTTGTTTCTTTTTATTTCTTGCCTGTCCCCTTTTACTTTCTACCTACAAATTTAAGGTGAACACTTGCTTTGCAATGCTATGAGAGGGTTTGCATAAAGTTGAAGCCGATCAACCTGTAATGTTTCTAAAGGATGTTGTTTTACACTACTCCAAAAGTACTGGAACTGCATTGCCAATGCTGTTTTTTTTTTTTTTTTTGCTGTATGCTTAAGACATGTTTATGAGGTCATAACAGGAATTGTAGACAATAGATCATAATTTTAGCTTTCATTTCTTGATATTTACCTCTACATGATAATTTTAGTTTTAACCAACCTATTTGGGCTTGGTTTTATTAGTTTTGAGGGTTTCACCTGCAAAAACTTTATTTCCTGTAAAAAAAAAAATGATGGCACTTTTGTTATTTTAAGATACTACTACTTATTAAGGAAATCAGTCAAAGCTATCTAACCTTGTAGATATATAGCAAAGGGTTTACGTAAGAAAACAATGTAATGATTACAACACTAACAAACCACAAAAGGTCAAAATCTGCATGTGAAACAAAGAGCATATTGAGCAAATGCAGTCACGGTAATTACCATAATAACTCTATTCATTTTTTATTTTTTGTGTGTAATTGGCCTCTTCTCTCGCCTACCTTTTCTCACCTAGATTTGGGTATTTCAAAGTTCTAAATATAGCTGAAAAGCAAAACATTTTAATGAAGAGAAGAAGTAAATAGAGTGGCAGATACACAAAGAATCACATACACATTGTTAACAAGAAAAACAAATGTGCAGAACACTCCGAAGAAACCAAGAACAAGTACCCAAATTATAGCTGAAAATTCCAGTTTGTATCTCAATGGTTTGTTTTTCCGGAAGATAACAGGATGGAGCACTGCCAGGTAGCGCTCAATGCAGATCCCACAGTTAATCAGAGGATGGCCTGTGGTGGGTAGTGCTTATGTACAGAGTACCCTATATAAAACATTTGAATATTTTGAAGCAGCAATAAAGAACAAACTACCCAGGCAGGAAAGTATCTCACAAACAGCAAGATTGAGCGTAAAGAACTATTATTCCACTCCCTTTCCCCTTTTAAAACATAGAAATTGAGTGGAAGGCCAAAGATAGCCTTGAAGGAATAAATAGAAAAGTAGATGAATGATGATGGAGGGATGTAGATTGTGACATTGCTAGCCAAACTTGTTGAAGTGAAACGTTTGTGTTGTTTAACTCCAGAGTGTACATTGGTCCTGAAAAAAGGGAAAAGTGATATTTGTAAGAAAACTGTATTACAAGCATCACAGCCTGACAGGTTTGTAAAAGAAAATGCCATGAAATGCACTCTTAATGAATCCGACATTAATATCCAGTATCATACTGATACTGCTACAATTGTATAAGAAGTTGGACACTAAGGAAGGAGAAAAGGATTTCTACCGATTGGCCAAGCAGGGGGACTGAGCTGGGAAGGATGTGCTGCAAGTTAGAGCAATAAAGGATGCAGATGGAAATGTGTTGACTAGTGAGAAGAGTGTGTTGAGAAGATAGATGGAGTATTTTGAGCAGATAATAAGGAGGAAAATAAGAGAGAGAGAAGGCTGGATGATGTGGAGATGGTGAAGCAGGAAGTGGATAGGATTAGTAAGGAAGACATGAGAGCAGCGATTAAAAGAATAAAGAGTGAAAAGTGGTTTGGCCCGGATGACATACCAGTAGAAACATGGAGGTGTTTTAGGAGAGATAGCCGTGGAGTTTTTAAGCAGATTGTTTAACAAGATTTTGGAAGGTGAGACGATACCTGAGGAATGGAGAAGGAGTGTGCCAGTACCGGTTTTTAAGAATAAGAGGGATGTACAGACCTGCAGTAACCTTAGTTACCTGATGGAATGACATGTCAGACTGCCTTAAGCTCTGATCGAGCTAATATCAACTAATCGTCGCTATAGTTCAGAATGCGGATGCCCTGAAGCCTTAGTGGGGCTAGACTGGCATTTATACACTTTGTGAAGCTGCGGGGTGAGAGTGCTAGGCCGAACGGGAGGACCCGGTATTTGTAAGCTTCGCCCCCAAAAGCAAACCTTTAGGAACCTCCTGTGAGCAGGAAGGATGGCCATGTAAAAGTATGCGTCCCTTAGATCTATCAAATTGAATCGGGTAGCCCCTCTTTATTGTACGCAGGACTCACCTAATAATTAGTCTGCACAGATTCACACACTTGCCGTAGGCTGGATTTCACACGTGATTCAGAGCATGAGCAACACAGAGGCGTTCCCAAAGTGTCATGATGCAGCTTGAGTTCCTGAAAAGGGAACATGAGGTATATCAGTAGGAGAATGTTGAGAATGGAACCGTGTGTGTGTGTGTGTGTGTGTGTGTGTGTGTGTGTGTGTGTGCTGCTAGCCACTTCATGTTTATCATGCATTTGGTACACGTGTACATTTGCATTTGGTATACGTGTACAAAACCGAAAGCTCTGTACAGAAAATTTTAGGTATATAAAATTGTACCACTACACCCCTAGTAAAGAACATTAGTCCATGTTTGTAGATTGTAAAATTACATGTTGTGTAGGTGGTAAATTTATAAATGGAAATTATGCTGTTTAGTGAAACTTGCTTCTATATACAATATTAAAAATCAAAATGGAAATACAATCTTTGGAAAAGCAAAACTTTTCACAAGAGTACATCAAATATATGCATAAATACCCATTATACACCCATACCACAAAGACAAAAAGCTGTTATTTATTTTAAATATATATATAAAATTAAAAAAACAAAGCATGACAGTTTAAAGTATAAATACTGTGTGGATGACTGTTTTATTCCCAAAATAAGTAAGAAGTCAGGTATTGAACTTGTAAGAGGGTGTGCATGTTACATTGCATTAATACTGTACATATAATGATGCACACATTAAAATCTTTGGTAATATTGGTCACACAGAGCATATGGGAGCCGTAGTTGCGTAATAGTCTAGACTCAGCAGTCAGTGCTGGACTCAAATAACTCTCAAACCAGAGTAAGAGTAATTCAATTGTGTAGTGTTACAAACATGCTTTGCAAGAGACGATACAATGTCATGTATTTATTATGTCTCATTGTGTGTGAGTGTTTGAATCTAAAGTATGTGCACCCTTTTTTAAATGTGAAGAATTCTTAAAAAAAATAATAATTTTTTTTTAAATAAACTTCAGCATTGTCAGCATGGTCATTAAACTCTTCTGCTTTTGACAGCTTCTTGAATTTACAGGGAGTGCAGAATTATTAGGCAAGTTGTATTTTTGAGGATTAATTTTATTTGAGGATTTAATTTGAACAACAACCATGTTCTCAATGAACACAAAAAACTCATTAATATCAAAGCTGAATATTTTTGGAAGTAGTTTTTAGTTTTAGCTATTTTAGGGGGATATCTGTGTGTGCAGGGGACTATTACTGTGCATAATTATTAGGCAACTTAACAAAAAACAAATTTATACCCATTTCAATTATTTATTTTTACCAGTGAAACCAATATAACATCTCAACATTCACAAATATACATTTCTGACATTCAAAAACCAAACAAAAACAAATCAGTGACCAATATAGCCACCTTTCTTTGCAAGGACACTCAAAAGCCTGCCATCCATGGATTCTGTCAGTGTTTTGATCTGTTCACCATCAACATTGCGTGCAGCAGCAACCACAGCCTCCCAGACACTGTTCAGAGAGGTGTACTGTTTTCCCTCCTTGTAAATCGCACATTTGATGATGGACCACAGGTTCTCAATGGGGTTCAGATCAGGTGAACAAGGAGGCCATATCATTCGATTTTCTTCTTTTATACCCTTTCTTGCCAGCCACGCTGTGGAGTACTTGGACGTGTGTGATGGAGCATTGTCCTGCATGAAAATCATGTTTTTCTTGAAGGATGCAGACTTCTTCCTGTACCACTGCTTGAAGAAGGTGTCTTCCAGAAACTGGCAGTAGGACTGGGAGTTCAGCTTGACTCCATCCTCAACCCGAAAAGGCCCCACAAGCTCATCTTTGATGATACCAGCCCAAACCAGTACTCCACCTCCACCTTGCTGGCGTCTGAGTCAGACTGGAGCTCTCTGCCCTTTACCAATCCAGCCACGGGCCCATCCATCTGGCCCATCAAGACTCACTCTCATTTCATCAGTCCATAAAACCTTAGAAAAATCAGTCTTGAGATATTTCTTGGCCCAGTCTTGACATTTCAGCTTGTGTGTCTTGTTCAGTGGTGGTCGACTTTCTGCCTTTCTTACCTTGGCCATGTCTCTGAGTATTGCACACCTTGTGCTTTTGGGCACTCCAGTGATGTTGCAGCTCTAAAATATGGCCAAACTGGTGGCAAGTGGCATCTTGGCAGCTGCACGCTTGACTTTTCTCAGTTCACGGGCAGTTATTTTGCGCCTTGGTTTTTCCACACGCTTCTTGCGACCCTGTTGACTATTTTGAATGAAACGCTTGATTGTTCGATGATCACGCTTCAGAAGCTTGGCTAATTTAAGACTGCTGCATCCCTCTGCAATATATCTCACTATTTTTGACTTTTCTGAGCCTGTCAAGTCCTTCTTTTGACCCATTTTGCCAAAGGAAAGGAAGTTGCCTAATAATTATGCACACCTGATATAGGGTGTTGATGTCATTAGACCACACCCCTTCTCATTACAGAGATGCACATCACCTAATATGCTTAATTGGTAGTAGGCTTTCCAGCCTATACAGCTTGGAGTAAGACAACATGCATAACGAGGATGATGTGGTCAAAATACTCATTTGCCTAATAATTCTGCACTCCCTGTATAACAAATCCCAACTATTAATGTATGCAGAACTACCATAACTCGACCGCAATTACTGCATTTATTTGTATTTATGGAGCACATTAATGTTAATGAGTGCTTAATTTCTTAATATCTAGAGGGAATCTAATGTTACTTGTATGTCACATGTATGCATGTGTTTCTTCTGTCTTTTCTTATACTTTAATCTCCCTGGTAAAATGGGCAGGATAAAATGTCCTTCTGTTGATAAATAATGCAAACTTATGCAAACCTGGACATCACATATGCCACTGTATTTAGTATCTTTATGGTTTGAGCAGCAGATTTCCTTTTTCTCTGCTGCATCCATGCTGTAGGTATTATCTGAAAACTCCAGTAACCACTGCTTGTATTGTTTTAACATTTTAACATATCTGTCCATTAATAATTTTTTTGTTTAAACATTTTTTATATTCTGACACACACCTTGTTTCTTTTTGTTTTCCAAAGATTATTTAACCTTTTTTTTCTGTACCATTTATGTGCTATACCACATCTCCCTTTCTGTTTTTAACTGTGTTTATTTAACCTGTTTTCTCATTACAAATTATTTTTCTATGTTCTACTCCACAGCTTAATGTCAACATGATAAATGCATCCGTTACATACCATTTCAGTTACTTTGATTGTCTGAAAAAACTTCATTTGGGGTTTGTTTGTTACTATATAGCAGCGTTTCTCTGCCTCTTATTGGGAACACCAGCAAATTTTTGGAATGTCTGGCTTTTGCTGCGTGTTGGATTTAAAATCAAATCAACTCAGGTGTTTCCCCTGATTCTCAACACTGTGGAATTTGTCTTCTGCTTACATTTATCCATTGACATTTCTAACATTTATTTTTTTCAAAGTACCGAAGGCTTATATCTGACAATTTTCATCTTTGGCATGTCTTGGACTTGTAGACTTCTTATCCAGATGTGTATATGCATTGAGCAATACATGGCAGTGCTCTATCCTGTTGCCTTTTTAAGGTATAAAGCTATCCACTATAGGATTGCAGCAGCAACAACTATTTGGATAATGACATCAGTATATGGTCTTTGTCTCACCTTTGGAGTATTTGCATTTCCAGATGATATTTTTATGTTCACCTGCTTAACCGGACTGTCTGTGAACTTGTTTTGCTATGTGTCTGTTCTGCATGCACTAAAACACTCAGGACCCAGAGGGCGAGAGGTTACAGAGGACAGAGATGTACGAAACCAACAAAAGAGGAATGCTTCTAATACTATCTCTTCCTTACTACTCATCATTGTTTTGAGTTACCTTCCTTTGGTATCAATTGCCATGTATGGTACCATGAATTTGGAAATCAATTATTTTCAATGTGATATTTTTCCTGCCATGCTCTCTGTCAATATATACGGTATCATGGTTCCATCACTTTTAAAACTGTACAAACATCATGGAAGGTGATTTTGAGTGGATTATAAAGAGTGAAGACTTTATTTGAAGCTTATATGAAGCACTGGACGTTTTTATGTTTATTACACCATTCTGTTTAAAGTCTAGAGACATGAAAAACTTAAACCAGCTTGTCCTTCACCAGCAGACATTCCGTGATCAGATCATAATGTTCAATGTTCAATGTGTACAATTTACAAGAAGCTTTATTTATTTATTTATTTATTTTTACTTATTACTCATTACTTAATCATTTAAAACATGTAAAATTGATATATGTGCCTTAGAAATACAGTATGTTTATTATTTAATTTATTATCTTGCACAACAAATGGTTTAACTACATTTCTTTCAAATTTATTTTTAGAATTAATAGTTAATTTGCTTTTGCTTTCTTAAATATTTAGATTCTATTATCATTTTGTGTAAAATTATTAATTGTTGAATAGGATTGACTTGTATTAATAATGTCTAATATAAGGAATACTAAATGTTTTATCGTGTTGGTTGTTATGTAAGTAGTTACTTGCTCATGAACTCATTTTATTCACTTTGATTCGTTCATTTGATTCACATTGATTGGACCTTTTTCTTTTAGTTGTTTTAGTACTTTGTTACAGGTAATGTGCTATACCTGGATTCACCTTCTAAGTATTTATTTATTTTTTTACAAGAAATACATCCATGCGCTATTGCGATGTCTCCCTGGCTCATGCACTTCATATCCATTGTTTTAATAGCATTATCAACACAAATTTGCACAAGCCTATGTGTAGAGTGAAGGCAGCAAATGGCAAGAAAATATTGGGCTCTTACATTATAATAAATGCAAATGACAGACACTGTGTCTCAGATAGATTATCAGCTGATTTTAAATACAGCATTTGAATAATAGGTGTGCTCTATTTTCATAGTTTGTTAAGCTACCATTCCAAAGCCAATCCCTTACTGCTTTCATGGAAAAGGCAGGGAATATCAGATTTATGTTTGTTTACTATGTGAGACATTATATGATATTTTGTCATATAAGAAAACTTTGCAATTATTATTATTTTTTTTATTACTTAAGATACTCATGTAAAACAAGTCAAAAATACAGTTTTACTACAGTTTTCTTTAATTAACAATTATATTTGAATGACAAAATAAAATGGGTATAGTTTGCAATGTATGTTGTTTACAGGTTTTAAGTTTGAAAGCCCTAATCTTGGAATTCACATTCTGATTCTATATAATTCTATATAGACAGCCTGAATGGGTTCCAGCAGAAAAGACTAAGAGTGCACAGGGTTATATTATCCTATTGTCAAGATATGGTTATATCTTACACTTACACCACTCAGGCATAACATTATGACATTATAACACTTTGACCAACAATAATAACACTGTTCATCTCACCTGTTAGTGGGTGGGATATAGTAGGCAACAAGTGAACATTTTGGCCTCAAAGTGTGTTAAAAGCAGGAAAAGTGAGCAAGTGTATGGATTTGAGCGGGTTTGATAAGGTCTTAAATGCTCGACAGGTCAGGCCTGTTTTGGCAGCAAAGGGGGAACCAACACAATATTACTCAGGTGGTCATATTGGCATAACTGATTGGTGTATAGTAGTTATGTTTGCCAACTTCATTTTTACATTTCCCTTCTTACTAACATGTCCATGATTGTAATTTCATTTTGCTGTATGTTTGTAAAGTAAATGGGCAAAAATTTGCTGAAATAGATTTTAAAATGAGCCATAGTGTGGGAACAATTAATGGTTAATATTACTTTTTGGCTTTGATTTAGGATCTAGTGACTATATATATATATATATATATAAATAAATATAACATTTTTGGCTCTAAACACCACCACAATGGATTTGATATAAAACGAACAAGTTTCGAACAAGCTGCAGACTGTCAGCTTTAATTTGAGTGCATATACATCCAAATGGTCTAGGAATTACAACAGTTTGCATATGTGCCTCCCACTTGTTAAGGGACCAAAAGTAATGGGACAGAATAATAATAATAAATCAAAATTGTAATTTTTATAATACTTGGTTGCAAATCCTTTCAAGTCAATTACAGCCTGAAGTCTAGAATGCATAGACATCACCAGACGCTGGGTTTCATCCCTGGTGATGCTCTGCCCGGCGTCTACTGCAACTGTCTTTAATTCCTGCTTGTCCTTGGGGCATTTTCCCTTCAGTTTTGTCTTCAGCAAGTGAAATGCATGCTCAATCGGATTCAGGTCAGGTGATTGGCTTGGCCATTGCAGACCATTCCAATTTTTCCTTAAAAAACTCATTGGTTGCTTTTGCAGTATGCTTTGGGTCATTGTTCATCTGCACTGTGAAGCGCCGTCCAATGAGTTCTGAAGCATTTGGCTGAATATGAGCAGATAATATTACCCGAAACACTTCTGAATTCATTCTGCTGCGTTTGTCAGCAGTCACATCATCAATAAATACAAGAGAACCAGTTCCATTGGCAGCCATACATGCCTACGCCATGACACTACCACCACCATGCTTCACTGATGAGGTGGTATGCTTAGGATCATGAGCAGTTCCTTTCCTTCTCCATACTCTTCTCTTTCCATCACTCTGGTACAAGTTGGAGGCTTTTTAGAAGTTGTTTGGCAAACTCTAATCCGGCCTTCCTGTTTTTGAGGCTCACCAATGGTTTACATCTTGTGGTGAACCCTCTGTATTCACGCTGATGAAGTCTTCTCTTGATTGTTGACTTTGACACACATACACCTACCTCCTGGAGAGTGTTCTTGATCTGGCCCACTGTTGTGAAGGGTGTTTTCTTCACCAGGGAAATAATTTTTCGGTCATCCACCACAGTTGTTTTCCGTGGTCTTCCGGGTCTTTTGGTATTGCTGAGCTCACTGATGCGTTCCTTCTTTTTAAGAATGTTCCAATCAGTTGTTTTGGCCACGCCTATTGTTTTTGCTATCTCTTTGATGGGTTTGTTTTTTTCAGCATAATGATGGCTTGCTTCACTGTTAGTGACAGCTTTTTGCATCTTATCTTGGAGAGTTGACAGCAACAGATTCCAAATGCAAATAGCACACTTCAAATGAACTCTGGACCTTTTATCTGCTCATTGCAATTGGTATAATGAGGGAATAACCACAACACAGTCTCACCCCACATCGCCATATGTCCACGCTGAGGACGGTGCGTCCACATCCGATGCCGAGGGTACCCCCTTCGCGTCGCTTTTTGACCCCGTTTGCGGGTTACAGTTAGGGTTTGGGTTAGGGTTAGGGTTAGGGTTAGGGTTATGGACATCTTCACATTTAGCTCCTAAACTCTGGAATAGTCTTCCTGACAGTGTTCGGGGCTCAGACACACTCACCCAGTTTAAGTGTAGATTAAAAACATATCTTTTTAGCAAAGCCTACACATAACACACATCACATCATAACCTTGTGCTCCAGAACATCTGATCACATGCACATTATCAACTTGTGCTGTTAATATCATGAACAGCAGCTACGCTAATTCCTCTCCACTGCTTCTCTTTCTCTCCCCATCCCGAGACACCCTGAGGTTTGGCCAGCTCCAGTCACCTCCCACCTTGTGATTATTACGGACCTTTAAAGAAGTAGATGCTGAACTCGCAAACATCCCGAACCATCTAGAGACATACCAGTGCCATTTGGATCCCGCTACATGTGTGAAGTTTTGACATTGGACCTCCTGGAGTGTTTAAAGGCTCTGGCATGGAGAAGCTGATGCTGGATCTGTGGTGATCACAAATGCTGAGCTCATAAAACACGGAGCTACTAACCATACAGACTGTTTAAGACTGAGAAAAGAACATCACTTATAATCTTATACTCTAGTAATCTTGTTAGTTCTCTCTCTCCAGTGTTCTGTATTGTTGAAAGATTTATGATCAAACTCTTGATGTCACCCAGATGAGGATGGGTTTCCCTTTTGAGTCTGGTTCCTCTCAAGGTTTCTTCCTCATAACATCTAAGGGAGTTTTTACTTGCCACAGTCGTCACGGCTTGCTCAACAGGGACAAATTCACACCATTCACCATCGCTGTTGATTGTGTAAAGCTGCTTTGAGACAATGTCTGTTGTGAAAAGCGCTATACAAATAAGCTTGACTTGACTTGACTTGATCATCAGGATTTTTTCGAAATTTAAAAATGAATCCTATACACTTATTATGATAGATAATACTTTATTCAGTGTATAGGACAGCGATCTGCATTGAGAAGTGTAGCACACGGGCTCTCAACCATCTGCGTTGAAAAGCGACGCGAAGGGAGGTACCGTCTCTCTACGTCGAAAAGCGACGCGAAGGGGGTACCCTCGGCGTCGGATGTGGACGCACCGTCCTCAGCGTCGATATGTGACGATGTGGGGTGAGACTGTGCTGGAATAACACACACCTGGCTATGGAACAGCTGAGAAGCTAATTGGCCCATTACTTTTGGTCCCTTAACAAGTGGTAGGCACATAGAGGTAAAACATTTAAATCTCAATTCAATTAATTCAATTAATCAATCTTCTTTATGTTGGCAAATAACTAAATTCATTGGTCATGTACAAGATAACACGATGGTTTTCTAAACCTTAATCTGATTAAATCACAGTCTCAAGAATTTCAAGTAAAGATATTTGCCACCCAATAAAAACAGCTTTGTAGGCATTTGATGCTGCATCTAATTCAAATATATTTAATGATTTCTATCCATAGTGGCACATTTAATATCACCCAATTATGCCCTGCATTTAATGTATCTTGTTATTTACTACCCTAAAAGACTCAAAGTAGTAACGAATAGAGTCATGTGACAAATTGGTAATCCAGCGTGGTTGTATTACTGCCTCATGCCCAGTGTTTTCAAGACAGGTTTTTGATCCACCATGGTCTTGACCAGAACAGATCCATAGTACATGATAAAGTAATGATTAAATGGAGGAATGATTGCATATATATTCAACAACAATAGTTATCAGCTTACAGTTAATGCTGGGGGTGATTATCAGTATAAAGAGCTGCACAGTCTTGTTTTACAACAAAAATAAAAAAATCAGTAATAAATTATTGACACACGAAATGCACCTGTTTGACAACACTATTTGAATAGCAAATTTGTTCCATGTTCATTCCTTTAAATGTCTCGCAACTTTGCTGAAATGTACTTCAGTCTACAAGTAAAACAGGGTTTTTAACATCTTTACCAAGTTGAAGAACAGACGCTGTACATTGAAAAAAGGTGGAATAATGGAAATATATATATATATATATATAGTACAGACCAAATGTTAGGACACACCCTCTCATTCAAAGAGTTTTCTTTATTTTTATGACTATACATACATACTTTGTTGTGCGTAGGATGGTGTGTGTGTGTGTGAGATATCAACAGCAATAAGATAACATTTCCTAAACTCTTGTTTTCTTTTTTTTTTTCTCTTTCTTTTAGGCCTGCTAAGATAAAAAGAAAAGTGGATAATTTTCTGTTTGCATTACAGAGCTAATAAAGAATGGCTAACACATCTGAGGAGCTTGTACACCCCATGCTATTTCCTTCATTTTCAATGGATGTTTATTGCTGTATACATATAAAGGCTTTTGCAGTTTTATTCTGCTACTTTATCATAACACTTTGCTTCCTAATTTGTACAATAGCACATTCATGGTATATCTGGTTATATTTCTCTGTTGACTGGAAAATCAAACAAACTCAAGTGTTTGTATTAAATCACATTATCATGGAGCTTATCTTAAGTACAGAATTAGCCACTGAAATGCTAAATGTTTTTTTTTTTATATATATATATATAATTATGTATTGTCATTACTGAATTGTTCCATTTTTGTTTTGTCCTGGACCGGAAGGCTATTGATGCAAATCTGCATTTGTATTGAACAATAGATATAATAAAGATATAAAGTGCAAAATGGCAGTCGTAGCAACAGTTTGGTTTATTTCATTTGGATGTGGCTTTATTTTTATCTATATCTCAATTTTTCATGCTTTTTCTATATTTGTGTTCTTCATGGCAGCGACTGTGATTTTCTTCTGCTGTGTGTCTGTGTTGCGTGACCTGAAACAACCAGTTCCAAGAAATACCTGTGCCAAAAAAAAGACAGGAGGACATGTAGGGAACCAGCAAAAGAAAAACGCATTCAAAACGATCTTATCAATATTGCTTTTAATCTTGTTAACATACCTTCCTTACACATTAATTTTGATTTTTAATGCAATTTCACCTAGATAAATCATCGCTTGAGTGTAATATTGTTCCCATTGTTATTTCTGTATATGTGTTTGGTGTGATGATTACTCCATTTATGGACATGTGCAAAGAAGGTCATTTAAGATGGTGCTGAAACCGCTGACTTTACGATCAGTAACCTAGAACCTCAACCTTTGAGCTACCACATACCATCCAGGGTATACTGTTGCCTCATGCCAGGTGTTTTCAGAACAGTCTCTCAATTCTCATGTCCCTGACAGGAACAAAATCATTAGAGCTATAATCAGCACAGTGGGTGACTCTTGAACTGGACATGTTTATCATAGACATTTTTAATGTTTGACAACGCCATTTGAATATCAAATTTGATCCATGTCCATTCCCTTAAATATCTCACAACTTTGCTGAATTGTACATCAGTCCACAAGTAAAACTGGCTTTTTAACATCTTTACCAGGTTGAAGAACAGATACTGTAAATTGGAAAAGAATAAGTTTGAATTTATAATGCAGTTGCATATTACATTATTTTCTTTTCTGCATTGCAGAGCTCATAGAAAATGGCAAACACATCTGAGGAGCTCGTTCATTCCATGCTATTTCCTTCATTTATAATAGATATTCAATTCTGTATACAAAAAAAGGCTTTTGGAATATTTTTCTGCTACTTCATCATGACACTTTGCTTTCTGATTGGCACAACAGCTCATTCATGGTATCTGTGGTGCTATTTTGCTGCTGGCTGGAAAAACAAAAAACCTCAAGTGTTTCTCTTAAATCACATTATAATGGAGCTTTTCTTATGTATAGAATGTGCTTCTGAAACCCTGAATATATTTATCTTTAATAATTATACATTGGTTATGCTGACTAATTTTATTTTTGGTCTGTCCTGGACTGGAAGGCCATTGTTTCAAACCTGCATTTGTATTGAACAACATGTAGCAGTGATTCATCCACTAACATTCTTAAAATATAAAGATATAAAATACAAAATGGCAGCTGTTGTAACAGTTTGGTTGTTATCATTTGGATGTGGTTTAATTTATATCTTTGCCTTCAGTTACTATTACTTTTCTCTGTTTGTGTTCTTTATAGCAGTGCTTGTGATTTTCTTCTGCTGTGTGTCTGTGTTGCGTGCCCTGAAACACCCAGGGCCAGGAGATACCTGTTCCAATAATCAGACAGGAAGGCGTGTAGGGAACCAACGAAAGAAAAATGCATTTAATACAATCTTGTCAGCATTACTTTTAATCATGTTTACATACCTCCCTCAAACATTACTTTTTATTTTAAATGCAATTCAACTAGATAAATCATTGCTTGAGTGTAACATTGTTCCTTTTGTGACTGCCATAAATATTTGTGGTGTGATGATTACTCCATTTATGAACATGTGTAAAGAAGGTCATTTAATATGTGCAAAATATCCAGAGGAAATGTAAAAGATTTCGTGAGTGGAATCTGTTGGTGTCACAAAGTTTCTAGTTCAGTTCCAGTCCAGCTTATCTGAATTAACCTATTTCAGTTGTTTCACACTTTTTTGTTATGTATATAATTCCATATATAATTCCACGTGTTAATTCATAGTTTTGATGCCTTCAGTGTGAATCTACAATTTTCATAGTCATGAAAATAAAGAAAACTCTTTGAATGAGAAGGTGTGACCAAACTTTTGGTCTGTACTGTATATATATACAGTTATATATATATATTTCTGTATTTATTCATGTGTCTTATAGAATATAATAGAATATAAATAATAGAATGGAATATATATAATATATAATATAGGTATTATACATATATCTAAGGGCTTTGAAAGTTCTATGTTTATAAGCATTCTCATATTCTCTGAACATTACAACTCTTGAATACACATATTTTTTATTAGAAAATGGACCTGTAGTGATAAAAGTTTTTGTGGATGTAAATTGACACCAAATTGTGTTATTTTTTTATTGTGATAAAATGAAGCTTATGTACTGGAATTTGTACCTGTAGCATGATTGTTTTTAATTTTTAACAGTGACATTTATTATAAAGTGCTTTTTTCTTTTTCAGACTTTGCATTTAATTTATCCAATACTCAAGCTAGACTCGTAAAACAAATGAAGTTCACAAAAAAAAAAGAGACTGTAGTTTTATTTAATTAACAATTATTTTTGAAAGAAAAAACAAGTGGGAAATGTTTATCACTACATTTATAGTAACACTGTAGATATGACAAGTTATTCATTTTAGAACTATATAATTGGTAATCTAATTGTTTCTGTTTCTAAAATACCTTATAACAACTTTAAACATTATTGCAGATGGTACCCATGTGGAAGCTTTTTCTTTATTTTCCTATATCCGATGCTATAGATGACGTGTGTGCAAACAAATACAATAGACATAGTGCTGGCCAACCAAAAACATTTTTAATCGAGAAGTCCATGTTTATTCTGGATTTCCTTTGGACAATCTCAGTCAAAAAATAGGAACCAGAAATGGCCGAGATCTACCACAACACTAATCAACTTCACTATTACATTTGTTAACTTGTTCTGCTTTTGTTTATCTATATTCTTCAATACACTGCAACTAAAGTGGTCTGCCATTCAGTTCCTTTCTCTGTTTGTTTATCCAGCAGTTTTTTTCTTTTCTGTTTCCTGTGTTCGCTGGCACTCTTAGAGTCATCCCAAATGCTCTCATTGCTTGAGACGCGTGATGACGTTCATCCCAAGGCAGTACGGATCAAGATGCCATCCCATCACTCATGGTCAGTGAGCAACAGACTTTTAAAATAATAAATAAATAATAAAAACTGCATTAATGATTAAATAAGGATGAAATAATTGCCAGCGGTAATGAATTTAATCAGTTAACACAATATTATATATTTCTTTTGTAAACAATATGCATACCCAAAAAAATGTATGTAAGTAAGAGAGGCATAAGTCTGTATTTTAAAGTGTGAATGGGTAATAAATAATGTGTGTGTTCATCACCAAGGAAATGTTTTGCTTTGAACAACACAATTTAAATAACAAATACTTCCTGTGCAATTTTTTTTAAGTAAACATTTCAATGTATATTCATGCATTCTTGCTTATATAGTCCAAAAAATGTAACATTAAAAAAAAAAAGTTACACATTAACAGAAAAATAAATCAATCCAAGTAAATCCAAGCATTTTAAACCTGCATAATCAAGCAGTAAATATGGGTTGATCCAAATTTTTTTTCAACCTTTCAATGAATTTAATTAATCAAACTACTTTATTTTGGCAAATAATTACATTTATTGGTCATGAGATAACAAGATGGCTTTCTAAACTTTCATTTAATAAAATCTCAAGTCTCAAGAAGAGCTAGTAAAGATATTTGCCACTTTACAGCTTTACAGGCAATTCATGCTGCATCTTATTAATATATATTTAATTTTTGATATCAATAGTGGTGTATTTAATATCACCAGATGATTCACTTCACCTGTAGTCCTGTAGTTAAGGTATCTTGAGATTTACTCTCGTAAAGTGAAGTATGAATGAGTGATGTGACAGACTGAGGTTTTCTACTGAGGTTATATTGCTGCCTCAAAGTCATGTTTTTAGTTTTTTAATTTTAGCCTACTAATTCTAATTGTTGTCACACATGAAGTGCACCTGTTTATCACAGAAATGAATGTGGTAATCTTTGGCAACACTATTTGAATAGCAAATTTGATTTCCATGTTCATTCCTTTAAATATCTCACAGCAGACATGTACATTAGTCTACAGGTAAAATAAAGGGGAAAAAGGTGGGATAATGGAAATGCCCATTATTGTATAACGATATAGGATAATACTTAGTGCAATTTGTATGTGTATGTGTGTGTTAGATCAATAGGAATAAGATTGACCTTAATGAATTCTTAACTATTTTTTCTTCTTTTCTCTTTTTCTCTCTCTTTTAGGTATCTTTATGCTTGCTGAAATTAAGAAAATGTGTATTACAAATTATTGCATATTGCATTCTTTTTTCTTTGCATTACAGAGCTAACACAAAATGGCTAACACAACTGTTCAGCTTGTACGTCCAATGCTATTTCATTCATTTTCAATGGAAGTTTATTTCTGTATACAAAAAAGGCTTTTGGAATAATTTTCTGCTAAATTACCATGACACTTTGCTTCCTTATATGTACAGCAGCCCATACCTGCTATCTCTGGTTCTACTTTTCTGTTGACTGGAAAAACAAACAAAGTCAAGTGTTTCTCTTAAATCACATTATAATTGAGCTTGTTTTATGTATAGAATTTGCTACTGAAACACTGAATGTTTTTATCTTTAATAATCATGTAATGTCCTTACTGAATTATTTTATTTTTGGTCTGTCCTTGACCGGAAGGCCGATAATGCAAATCTGCATTTGTATTGAACAATATGTAGCAGTGATTCACTCAGTAGTATTTTTGAGATATAAAGATATAAAGTACAAAACGGCAGTTGTTGCAACAGTTTGGTTTATTTCATTTGGATGTGGCTTTATTTTTATCTACTATTTAAATTACTGCTATTTTTCTATGCTTGTGTTCTTTATAGCAGTAACTGTGATTTTCTTCTGCTGTGTGTCTGTGTTGCGTGCCCTGAAAAAAACTGGGCCAGGAGATACCTGTACCAAAAATCACACAGGTAAAGATGTAGGGAACCAACAAAAGAAAAATGCATTCAATACGATCTTATCAGCATTAATTTTAATTCTGTTAACATACCTTCCTCAAATATTACTTTTTATTTTTAATGTAAGTCATGTAGATAAAGCAATGCTTCAGTGTAATATTGTTCCCATTGTGACCTCTGTATATGTGTTTGGTGTGATTATTACTCCATTTATGAACATGTGCAAAGAAGGTCATTTAAAATGTGCAAAATATAGAAAGGAAATAATAGAGACTTCATGAGTAAAATCAGTTGGATTTATAAACTTTTTACAGAATCTGTATCACCAGTTTCAGCTTAGTTTTTTTTTTCTTCTTCTTTTTGATTATCTAATTTCTGTGGAAAGAAGTGTTGTTGTAAATAAAACTTATTATGTTAACGTTTTACTGCTGGGTCTTTTAGAACAAATTAATCATGCAAACACATTTTAAATTAAAAATGCTTGTTAACATTTATTATTAATGTGATTATTAAATTCAACATTTGAAAGAACAAGTATAGTATATGATTGTACAGCATTTAATCTGCAGGAAATGACTGATACATAGCATCTTAATTCATATGGAAACAGAAAGGGTTAATATGTTTTTTACACTTAGTTTCTACATTTTAGCCTGATTTTTTAAAATAAATAAATAAAGCCTTGTGTCATGTGTTGTTGTTGTTGATCTAAGGATGTGTTTACCTACATTTAAGACCTGATTAGGACCAGATGATTTTTTATTAGTTTTAAAATAAGTTTCTATTTTTTTAATAAGATTAGTCTAACACGAGGTAGCAGAGCTCCTGCTACCTTTAAAGTATTTAAATACATATAATAGCCTTTCCAACTGTGATATAGTTAAGGCGATATTCTCAATATAAAAATGTCAAAATGTCAAATTTATCACTAGGTTTTTTCATCATAAGCAACATGGTTCATTGATTTGAACTTCATCTATTATTTGCAATAAATCTATTAATGTAAATCATTGCACCAAGGTTCTTGTAATAGGAACAGTTTAAATAGGAATAAAAATGTTGTGATTAGATACATCTGTAATCAATGTTTATAATAATCTTAGTCTCTCTTACCTCTTCCTCTCACACTTACATTCTTCTAATGAAATTAAAACAATCTGATGTTTTGGGTATTTTCCTTCTGAATAAATCTTAAAAAAAAAATATATATATATTATTATTATGGAAACTACACTTAAAGTTATCTGTTTATGATATGCAATATGTATTTAAATGAGAAACACTGTATTGCATCATTTGAGATCTCACCAAATAAATAGTTGTTTAAGGACCTAACAGTGGTAGCTTGGCGATGCTGGAACCTCCGCACTTACTATCAGTAACCCAGAACACCAACCACTGAGCCACCACAGTTATGTCTTGTAAAAGACTGGCATACCATATAGGGAATACTGTTGCCTCATGCCAGGTGTTTTTAGAACAGGGTTTCAATCCTCATGTCCCTGATAGGACCAAAACCATTAGAGCTATACAGTAAGTGACAAATTGAAGTGGACATGCTTATTAGATAGATTTTAGAGAACTATTTTATTATCATATTTGATCCATGTTTATTTCCTTAAATATTTTACAACTCTGCTGAATTGTACATCAGTATATAAATAAAACAGCTATTTGTTTCCCAGTGTCCCTGACCAGAACAAAATACAATAAAGATGATAAAATATGAAATCAATAGATGATGGCTTGGTTATAAAAAAATCAGCTTACAGTATACACTGACTGATTCTGTTTTGAATCTTGTTTTACAATAATTGAGAATTTGTGACTTTAGAGAATAAAAAACATGCTAAAAGCAGGTTTTACTAAGTAATAATTAAATATGTACAAAAAATCAACAGAATATTATTAAATAATAGATTAACAATTGTATGTACAAGCCCGATTAAAAAAAAAGTGGATCCTCTACTTACTATCCTCTGAAAATAACTCAACATGCAGCCATTATAACTGGAATCCACCAGAGCTGCACAGATTGTTGATGGGATTCTCATCTACTCCTCCACAATGACATCACGGAGCTGCTGGATGTTAGACACATGTCGCTTCTCCACCTTCTACATGAGGAGCCCCACAGATGCTCATTTGGGTTTACGACTGGAGACATACTTGGCCACTCCAACACCTTCACCTTCACAGGTGTCATCTTGGCGGTGTGTTTGGGTTTGGTATTATGTTGGAAAAGCGCTGTTTGGCCAAGTTTCTGTAGAATGCATCATGTTCTGCTTTAGAATGTCACATTACATGTTGGAATCCATGTTTCCCTCAATGAACTGCAGCTTTCATGCATCATGCATATATATATATATATATATATATATATATATATATATATA